>JAOTRI020135200.1:0-21480 GCA_028564885.2 Zoanthus sanctaehelenae
GATAGATAGATAGATAGATAGATAGATAGATAGATAGATAGATAGGTAGGTAGGTAGGTAGGTAGGTAGGTAGGTAGATAGATAGATAGATAGATAGCAGCAAACCGAAACCTAGACTCGGCCTACCCACAGGTAGCCCGAGTAAAAAACTAAACCGCGCGCTCTGTGCAGTTATAGAACCACGCGTGAATATTACGCTCACGAAAGAAGTGCTGCGCGCTGCACAGCCAATCAGAGAGGACGTTATATCAGCTTTATTTTATAATGATAATTAATTAAAATCAAAAGATATGTAATGTTGCTGTTTTTTCTTTCAGATTTGCCTCAAAACATGCGGAGAGATCAGCGATTTGAACCACTTAAAGAGCTCGTTCAGGAGTTTTACTCTCAATTCGAGAGAAGTGTCACGGAGATGTCTTCACGTCATCGTAAACAAAGGAGATTATTGTTTCAACGAACTGAAGAAAAAGTAATTTGGGAAAATTTTTTAAATGCTTTTTCATTTCGTAAACTTTTACCGATTAGAAAACTTTACAGTAACAGAGTCTCTACTGCCTCCTCCCAATATTACTTGCAGAACTCTGACCAGAGTGAGACATATTAACATTTATTCGCCGAAGTGGAAGTGAATAGTGGTAGATGAAATGTCCACCACTTTCACTGACACGGAGATGACGAAGGCTACAGTTGTTTTTTTCCACATGGCTTTCAAAAGAAACGTCACAGCCGCCAACCCACCCCCACCCCCTATCGTACATATACGTTTAGAACTTGCTGGTAAAATCTACATGTGACGCTTTTCTAACTCAGGTGTTATGTCGCCTTTACTGAAAATTTTCAAAAACTTGTTAAGGGTTTTGTTTACTTCAGTAAAAAAAGGGTCTCCAGAAAAGCGGTAAGAGTTTATGGTTGCAAAAAGTTCCGTCTCGCTTCCTTGCCGACAAGTGAAACTTTTGCAGACACTTGGTGAGTTGCAGTCGGTCATTTCCTCGATGTTTACGGTAAATTTCTCTTGTTGAAATCTGTCTATAAAACATTATGTGTTTTATTGTTAGCGCTCAACAATTTTCGTAAAGAAGGCATTGAATTTTTATTTTTTGCCTTAAAAGTTTAGAGAGCTTAAAAAACTTATACCATTAAATACCGTCAAACCAAACTTTGTGGCCATTTTTTGTTGTGTTTTTTTCTTGTACAAAGCGAAATGGGAAGTACTCGGCTAATCATCACCAATTTAGTCAATCAGCGTGTGCGAAAAGTGTTATTTACTTGTGTGGTATATACTAATCATGGTTATTAAGTTGTACTATTATAATTTAATTGATTTGGTAAAATGAACTATATCAGTGTTGTATGTACCTCACAAGTCAATAGTATTTCAGTTTCTTTTATCTTAGAAGAAATTTTTCACAGAAACATCTTGTGATTTATTTAAACGCTACATGAATTCTTTTAGGTATTCCTTTAGTGGTATAAGTGCTTCAGATTGAAACTTAAAATGAGCTGCTCCCAACATCTTCATACTCACAGCTCATTTGGTAAAAAGTTAAATCCTCTACAAGCCAAGTGTTATAACAGAGGCGTAGCAACTGCTCGCTGCGATGGCGACTATATTTAAGGGCTAGTTACTGGAAGTGAATAGTTTGTTTACAAATAAACCAATGACCTGGTAATGAAATAATAAACGAGAAATGTAAATAATGGACGAGGCGAAAGCCGAGGGCGTTGCCAGGATTTTTGAGAATGGGGGGTTCCACTATGGGATAAAGATAAAAAGGAACTCAAATACCAGATATAGTGAAGGTAGCATTAATGTTCATTTAAATACCCAAAAAGGACAGATAGAATATTCAATTACTATTCGTTTTTTGTATTCATTTTATCGCCTGCTGAAAGTAACTAACCCATTTAAAAAGCAACCTGAATCCACTGCATTGCAAGACCGCACCAAACAGAAATTAATGAATGTGTATAGTTGAGCTTAATCAAAGAAATCACAAAAGGTTGTTCATGAAGAAAGATTTTAAAACTGTTAAGAGTTATCGCGAAGATGAGAATTCTTAGAAGTAACGAGGCATTCACTGAAATTTGTCAGGAGCTTAGTATACCCATTTAACTTTTAAGTTTGACATGATGACGAAGTGGCTAAATGCAGAAGTTTTGTCACTGTTGTTTTGTTTGTACGATAACAACCTGGAGATGAGAAACAAACAAAAATCGCAATGTGATGGTAGCAGTGTAATTATTGTGTGCTGTTGCCATAACTGCAATAAAGATTAACTCAACTATAAATTGCACAAACGGGGGTGCTAGTAGGTAACTTGAAGCCAAGTTATTCGGGACACCACGAAGCAATCTCTACCATTAAAATTTAGCAAGCCTGCATAGTAGCTGTCAGCCATTGCATGTCATCTGTTTCGTGTACTAAAACGCCTGGGCTTACCCCTAAGCGGGCTATGGCTGCCTTCTCCGTACATCTTATCATATAGCAGCTGTTTCATATTTCTACGCCTCATCAGTGTAACGATGTAGATCTACATATCTATAAAATAGCTGTTCATATACTAGTCCGCCATATTAGTTTTAGTTTCAGTCTCCTGCGCAATGCGGTATGCCGCTGACCACTATCGTAACACTCAGTAATTAGGGCATAGCTAACATACAAGCTCAGGTTTCTAAGCTAATCAAAAGTAATTGAAAGGGCAAAGCTTGTGAGGGAAGGGGCGGCTGTAGTAATGAACTCGATTAAAGATAGTAAAAACATGTTATTAACTAACTTAATCCATTATATTCAGTGGACAATATGCATAGCTACGTTGGAAGCGAGCTTTACCCGCCCCTTTGAATTATAATAAACCTGATTGCTAACAGTCATGGACAGCTGATATGGCACCTTTAGCCCTCATCAGTACGGCATAACTAGCAAACACAGCCTGATGTTTTTGTCTTTTGTTGCTTTACCACGTTTGAAGTACAGAATACTGTCCAAACTACATACGTTTCTGCGTGTTTTAAGATTATCCAGATTATTCCTAACTATATTCTTATTCCGGAATAGACCCAAACGAAGGCACCCCAAATCAAACTCATAGCATTGAACTCTGTAAAAAGTATTAGGTTTATTACAAGCCTACTATTTTAACCAGATACAATCTAAGTATAAAAGGTTCGGACAATTGGATCATGACTCATAAAAAATCAATAAAAGTTAAGCCTTTCCTTACTTGTCATACAAGAAACAATTTAGATGATCCAATGAAAAAGTTAAAAATCTCAATACATCAACAGTATTTCGTGAAAAAAATAAAGAACAAAATATTATTTGAAGATCACCCTAAAGTAACTAATAAGGCTCGCAACATTTCATGCTGACATCTAATCAGTAAAGCTTCAGACATGCAAATAAACTAATTCGAGTGGTCAAAAGAAAGTGATTTTAAAAGCTAGTTGATATACACGTTGTTGATCCATTATAATTTTTCACTGCACTCAACCGTGGATCTCAGAGGAAACTTAGTTTATTTAGACTGTTTTTCATTTTGTACTTTTCTACAACTCTTATACAAGATTCCTTCTTAGAACACTCGATGTTAAGAGAAATGTTTTAAATAAAGTCGTCTTTATAAGACATACTTCGTACGGTAGACTGTTACAACAACAAAAAATTGAATTCATTGGCCTATTATTAAAGCTATCAAAATGACATTTTTATGGTTATTCTTTTTTCTCTTGCCACGCTGGTTAGTATCAAATAAGTGATATTTCCAACAATCATTTTCAACTTGCTTTTCAAACAACTTGAATCTTCATGGGTCATTAATCTCGTCCCAAAAAATTTACAACGTGAAATTAAAATTAACGATTGAGCATAAAGTATCTTAGCGGGTAAATCAAATAAGCTGTTGGTCTGAAAAGTTCATAGACCCACGTACCCAACAAATCTAAAACAACAACAGATATTTGGTATAAATGAATTTCAAAGATGGTTTTGTGTCAATTTAGGGATTTTAATCTAACATTTATGCACTACAAAAAACATTGTACTGTAGTGGGAGCTCAAAATGTTTTTATGCAGCTCTTATCTCTAATCCTGATCGTAAACCCTACAGTGATATGAACATCGTGAAATGAATTATACGTTCTTTTTTATACGAACTGATTGCTTTTTGAATCTATGCTGAGTATTCATATTTTTGCATGATATTAGGTTGAAGTTTTTCTTACGAAGATTCTTTGTTTTGGGAATATCCTTAGGAAATTTTTCGTTTTTAAAACGATCGTGGCATCTAAGAACTTCAAAAGCAGTTTGAGATCTGTACACGGCTTTGCCATTGTGGGTTAGAGCGCAATTGAATACATGTAGTCAGGGATGATTTTTTCTTTCAAACATCAAATTTATAAAAAAAGGTTCGTGTTATCACAAGTTTATTTTTCTCAGAAGAAAAATCTTCTGAGTCCCTAATGGGAATCGAACGCATGACCTTCTGATTACTGGTCAGACGCTCTACCCACTAAGCTACAGGAACTCACGTTGGGAACGGGTCACTTAACTTGGTTCTTATAGAAGATTTTTTCTTCTGAGAAAAAATAAGCTTGTGACAACACGAACATTTCTTTGTATAGTTATTTCCAAGCTGCAGATACATATTCAATCAAATTTATATTCGTAACCAAATCTGAGATTTTAGCATTAGCCTTAAAATGTTTTTTAAACTCTGCCAATTTCTGCTTCAATATTCTTGTAAAGTTTATTATTAAAATGTTTTAAAATTTAAATCATAAACGCAGGCCAGTACGCAGACGTTTTGCGGGGGATGGGTGCAAACAAAAGTTTTTCGGACAAATCATTCCCCCTCCCCCTCCCTAAACATGACGGTATTTCATCACAACTTTCATGTTTTCATGATATCATAAAAATTACAAAGTTATGTGTAAAAATCACTCTGGACTAAGGTAGTTTTGATGGACTAAAAAGTTATAGATTTTCAATTTGTTAATTCATTTCACCTAAATATGTTTTGATTATCATTTTTTATTCTAAACTCTTTTTCATTCATTACTTTCATAATTCATTGGACTTTGTGAACTTTTTCCGCCGTTTGGGTGGGAAGGGGGGGAGGGTTCGTACGCTCCCTGTGCATCTCACCACCCAACTCCTTCCCTGAGTTCCCACCCCTTCCTGCGTACGGACCTAAAACGAAATGGCAAATTAAGTTTGCCATTTTGTTTTTAGTTTGTTATTTGCATTATCATACACCACGATATAAAGACCAAAAATAGGTAATAAATCTTTTAAAAAATTAAAAATTTTTTGTTGCTTACTTTCTCTATCTTTCTACATTCTCAGTCTATCAGTCAGTTTGTCGTTTTCAAACCTTCAACGCATAGAAAAACGTATTCTGCTACTTTTAAAACGAAAAAAGCTGAAGAAAACGTTTACAGTTGCAAATTTTGGGTGCTTGAAAAAATCTTTGAACATCTTTCGTTTGCTGTTCTTCACTTTGTCTTTTGTCGATTTTTTCGTTGCGAACATCTTTGTTTGGCTGAAAAACAATAACAGAACCAGAGGTATCATCAGCATTACAGGAAACGTTATAGCATGTTATTCAGATGCAAAACGAGCTGATAAGCTATTCACTAACAAATAGTTAATAATGGATTAAAATTAAAACTAGTTGTTTCTATAAGAACACCATTTTGTTATACCGAAAATATAACGCAGTTCTATTTTCTTCATTTCATGTATGTGGGTTTGAACCGCTGCTCGTATGTATCGTATGTACCTAAATGCATGTAAGTGACATACTTGAATCAACTCTCGATACGGTGTGGAGTCGGACTGCTGACCGTCTATATCGCGCACGTTCGTTGTTAATGATATACAAAGATTTCATAAATCATTAAATGGCAAGCTGCGTCGGTGTTTCTACAGAAACAGTTTTTTTTAAAAATAAATAAGTTTTACACTGGTGGAAATTAATTTTATTCTGACGTTTCGGACTTGAGTCCTTCGTCGGAGCGAAAATACACGATTACAAATGCATGATTACAAAGATTTCACTTCATTTGGAATATAAGAAACTACTTGCTTCATTCGAAGAGACAACATTTTAAAATTCATTGAACTTATATAGCGCATTTATCCATATTTAGAATATAGAGAGGGCCCTGGGAAAGCTGCAGCAAAATCTCGTAAAACGCAAGCAGCCCTTCAGCAAGATAAATTAAAACATGTGTTAAACCTCTACGCCTGGTTAGATCAGTAAAAACTGAATCAAATTAAAGATTCATCAATTTATATTACTACATGAAAAATTTCAGCAATTTGATTGGCTTAGAGAAGTAGTATTTCAGCTTTTTTAAAATTTGAAATACCTACATGTGAAAATTACATGCGTTACAAAAAATTTCTCATGTAGCAGTATACACAAATAATAGCAGGATTTGTACGTGATATTTGGCATAAATACCACTTGTGTATTTCAAAATTGTCTCAAATTTCACTCGCCTAACGGCTCCTGAAATTACGTATAACAATTTTGAAATATCACTCGTGGTATTTATGCCAAATATCACTACAAATCATGCTACTACTTATACTAACAGATACGATTACAATTTTACTTTGATGTGGCTGTTGACGGTGTAAAGAAATATTGAAATAGGAATGGTTATTTCATGCAACGATCCATTAGCTAAAGTTTTTGGTAAAAATTTTAAAACTGTTGATTCTTGCGAGCAATTTCGGCTCATCCTCCGTGTAAGAACCTGTGAGATTTACGAGCAAGCAAGTAAAGCAAAGAAAACAATAAAGTCAAAACAATAGATAGAACAAAGACAATAGTAATAAAACAAAGAAAAAACTTCAGAGGTTTTTACACCGATGTAAACCTGCAATTTCAGTTACTTTATATAATTATTTGGCCAATGAGTGAATTAAATTCGTCGTCTAAATTTTTCGTGCATGTTTTGATCTTTTAATTGGCGCTAACTTCCCAATTTGTCACCAACTTGCAATTGAAAAAACCAAGTAATCTGAGTGACTTCTATTTTAAAAAGCAATAAATGGCATGTAGCTATGGACGATAATGTAACTACAGCTAATATAACATGTTCATTGGGGGCTTCATTTTGTTACGATTTTATTCAAAAACGATAAAGACCGCTAATATAATAATTTTTGTTTTTGAAAAAGGAGGTAATTAAACGCTATCGCTTCTTAAACCTCTAACTGTAGTGCTGTCAGGAAATCCCAAGCTATACAACTGGGCCCAGTTGTTAAAAGGCTGGTTAAGTTTAACCCTGGGTTAAGCAAGAATTCAAACAGGAGTTTCCTCTTTACGAAAAGGTAAACTGTTATTCATGAAGACTGTTTGGATTTTTCTAGGAAAAGTCATGTTAATCCCAAATTACAGCTAAAAGCTCTCCTTGTAAGATTGGAAACAAGATTGTGGGTTAAACATTTAACCCTGGGTTAGTGCTAATCAGCAAATTCCATACTTAAGGTTATTTCGTTGAACTCATTCATATGTTGAACCCTAGAATGCATGAAGGAAAAAATTTATACTCAGCAACGTTATGCATAGTTTTCTCAATAATCGCACTCATATCTTACATAAATATTAGATATAAGTTTTGGATAAAGTAATATCTCCATAATTGTAAAGTCTTGCTTTCTTTTTTCTAACAAAAAGGAGATAAAAATTGTAGTCCACCCGTGTTCAACCCCACCCACCCCCAAAGAATTAATATGCTCATCCGTTGTTTGGCTAATGTCCGATTTGTTACAACACATCTTGAGGGAACCCTTGTTTTCTAATACTAATAGTTTCATCTGTTATGGTTACAGCCTGGGCACATTAGTTATCAATAGTTGGTTGTGTAGCATTGGTCTTTCACGTGCACTGTTGACACGAAAAGCGCTTTTTAGTTTTAAAGAAAAGTGAGTAAATTTTGTATCTGCGAATCAAATGAAAAACAAAACAATGTCATTCTTTAAGAGTAGTAAGTAAAATTAAAGTCAGTCCTCTACAATCTTAGGGCTACAGCCACTATCATTGCAGTGTTATTGTATTCATTATAACCAAGATACTAGCTCACCTCTTCTGGAATGTCTATATGCTCTTGCTTTGCCTTTATAACCGTTCAAAAACTTCGTATCCCAGGGCTGCAGACGTCCATTTTCTGGCAAAATCATTTGGTTACTTGCATCTAGACTACCGGCAAACAAGTAGGTCAAGTTGATGGAGGGCATTAAACAACGACAACTTGCTCGCCATAGGATTGTTTTGAGGTCACATTTATTAGTTAACTTGGGATGGAGAATGTTCAAAAGTTCCTTGACAACGAGAGTCTGACTGCCGTCCAAATTGAATTTAATATTCTTTAGTCTCGCTTTTATTGCTAAGGAAAAATATAAAAAAGCATCGTCAGAAAGAAATTTGCCATTTTGTATCGTCTAAAAATTTTTGTTAAGTTTGTTAACATCATCCGACTAGATCACGGAGGGTCGTGGGTTCAAATCCCATCTGGAGCTCTGATTTTTTTCCGAGCATCTTCTCGTTGTTAACATCATTTGATTATTATTTCATCTTGTTAACAATAACAGATAAATTAATTGTTACAGGCAAGTCACGTCTAGTTGGCTTTATATATTACTAAAATATATAGACATAAACAACAATCCCTATCCAAAAACGAATAACAAATTGCGTTTACAACTTGAAATACATCAATGATTGTCAGTGTTGTCTTACCGTAGTCAAAAGATGTTAACTCCGCTGGTTTCTGGGTTTTACACTTCAAATCACATGGAGTCTTGCTTTCAACCTTTCCTGTCATTAAAATTTATTTAAAACATTTAAAACAAAATTATATTTCTTTTTGTTCCCAGTTTGGGTGAGTATCATTTTAGTTTGACACGTGATTATTTTATTTCCTTCGTACGTATTTTATATCCCCATAGATTCCGAATAAAAAAATCAATTTAGTTGGAATTATATACCTCAATGGACCTATTAATCAAGGCTTTTTATAGAAGAATTTATAATTATGAAAACTGTTGTTAAAGAAAAACTCTTTGTTGTCTATCTTTACATCATAATAAATTATAGAACGTTTTTACTTGACGTCACGGCAGCCATGTTGGTGTACTCTTAACAAAGAATTTCTCAGTTTTGTTTTATACCTCAACATGGCCGCTATGTCTATTGTCTTTTGTGTCTCATGGGATTGTGTAAAAAAGCTCTATAGAATCTACTGGTATTAACTAAAGACAATTTGACATGCATGTTAACCTTTGCACCGTCATATATACTAGCAGTTTCTAATCGCTCAGATTGTATACATTCATGCGACTCAAGGATAATTCTTAAGTTATTTGACATTTTATCACTTTTACCAAGTGTTTCTTTCGAGGAAGAACTGTCAGTGCTTATTTTGATTTTTTTTTAGTTATGCAAAATAATCTTATTAATTTGCATATTTTGGATTTTGATTCATAATTTGTAAGTTATTATTAACAATGGAAAACGTTTTCCGTATTTGCATAGCCTGATATAAACACGAGAGGGGTTGGGAGAATTCCAGACAGTTATCACATTTGTGATAAAAGAAAAGCAATTATTATGAAATAATGAAGCAGAAGGCGTCTCAAATAGATCATATTGTACTTTTTTTGGAGTCAACATTGGTTTGATGTTCAAAAATTTGCAAATTTGTTCAACTTTTATGGCATGTTGGCCGAAAATTTTGTTCATTGTCAAGTCATTTATAAACATTGTGCTTAAAATATTTCATAGGAAGACTTGGCTTCACACAGATCATGAATTGCTTGAGTGTAGAACTATATTTATAGTTATACCAGCGATTCTATGTTAACCTAAACTATTTTTCAGAGTAATTAATGTCTGTCTTTTTTCACACACATTTTCTGTAAAAAAAATTTGAAACTTAAATGTTTCTTTAAACAAACCACAACAACTGATTTTCTGTGAATTCATATTTTCAAAAACTTGAATGAAAAACTATTACAATTTCGTATGGACTATATCATTTCAAGCATTCCAAACTTAATTTAAGCTTGTTTTGAAAGAGCAATTAAAAAATAACTAATACGTTTTGAAAAAAAAATTCTTCTTAAGAATGTTTATAAAATATAAATATCTCACGTCAAATATTATATGAAAGTCTCTCCAAGAGATTAAGCGAATACACCGCCCTGCTTGAGAAGGATTAATAAAGCCTTTAAAAAGTTTGGAAGTTTCAAGATAAAGTATCTGGTTTCTATAGCACAAGTGTTTTTCAGCCACCCTTAAAATTCAAGCTTAAGGACTTTATTTATATCACTGATGTGAAAAAAAGGATTTATGGACTTTTTTGGGTGAAGAATTTGACCTAAAGTGGTTTAAACTTTCAATGCCAATTCTCTTAATGTCGTTCAGTGATACTTGGCAAAGGATTTTTGACTGAATCTTAATCCTCTTGAAACACAAACAGATAATGAGATAGCAGCCTCATTAACTGAATTCAGCCGAAACAAACACAAGCTAGCTATTGACAGTGACCGCGAAGCAGACTTGTTATTGGAGGGGGTTGAAGGCTATGGACCGCGGAAGGCGGGAACAAGTAAGGGGTCTGGGAAAAAATTCGAAAATTCAAAATGGCGGCAAAATTATTGAGATGGGGAGCCCCCTGCCCCGCGGTCCCTGATTGATTGTTTTATGGTCAAACTGACTGTTTGCTTGTGTATATCTTGATGTCAGTGTTATATTTAGTGAAGGAGTAAGGCGAAACGTTTGGCACTATATTGTTGAGATATGATGGTTAATATATTTTACTATAGACGCCGGCAAGCTATAACTTAGTATAAGGAAATCTACTTTTAACTGAACAGCAATAAAATTGACTTTCAAACTTATAAAGTATATCTAACTTTGCCTCGATGATCACTTTTGTATATTGAGGAAACGAATTTTGAAGCAGTTTTTCTCAAATTATAAGTTGTATAAGAATGAAACTACTCACTGTGCCGGTCTACACAACAATATCAATCATTTAAAATAACACTTCGACTTTGAGGTTCGTGAATGGGTAGGAAACAAGGATAGATCATTTCTATACGGTATTCAGTAATTATCAAATCCTGTGAAAAGAACAAGTAACAAAAATAGCTCAAACGTTTACATAAACTTAACTGACAATAATTCATTCGTTGACGCCCGCGCTCACTGAAAGAGAATCTATATATTTATCAATTGAATGAATTTTTTTGAAAGGCTCTATTACTATTCAATGGGAAAATGGAATCTCTTGTGTTCAGGAGTGCTTGCAGTAACCAGTAAAGCTCGTTGAAACCGAAATTGATTATTGTGAAGTGCTCCTTGTCGGGTAGAAAGCAGTCAAGTTCAATTTTCCTTTCAAATACTTATTACTTGTCATTTTAATAAACACTTTACTTTACAGAATGAATAATCAGATTGACTGAATACCGACGAAGTCTTCATATACTACACTGGGCTATCATGTTCGGCATGAAATCTAAGCCGTCTTTCAATAAAGGTTAATAGACAAATTTTTATCTAGAAGAATCGTTGGCAAAAGCCCATCTACGGCTTGTTTAATCCTCCTTGGAGATTACTGGATATTGTAGACCGTTGTTAGATTTTATAGGGTGTAGTTGAATGTTAAAGGGCTGATCTATTAAAACAAATACTGTTAACTGGTATTTAGGTTAAAGTAGCGAGTTACAATTGCTACCTTAATAATTCGTTCAGTGGAACAAATGGGTTTTCCGGATTGAACCAATTTATTGTTAGTTTTACTTAATATTATTGTCAAAAGAATGCTAAAATTTTTAAAAATAAGGACAACCCTTAGTCGACCGATTTCCTTTTCACCCTTTTCATCAATTGTGGCTGCTAGTTTCACTAGAATCCGAAATGGAACATAGGTTCCAATGTACATGTTTTAAATCATATTACATAACATACATATTATTTATATCCACACTAATGTAATGTATACCGCAAAATTGGCACGATTTTAATATGAAAACAAAATTTACCATAAGCAGCAAGATGAGAACTAACTGGGATGCATTATCTAGTTCAGTTCCCTACGAATGCATGTCACTCCAGTTCAAGTAAGCTAGATAAATTGCTGCGGTAATGTTTAAGTACTAGTAGTAATTAACAAGTTTAGGAAATGGACCTTGGATCGGCTATTCATAAAACACCCTATAATAGTATTTTAATGCCGATAAAACTTGTGGTTAACCATTGCAATAACATAACGTTTGCAAAAACGGTTGAATACTTGGGTTCTAAAAGCAATTAATTACTGTTGTTATGATCAGTCCTATAAACTTTTGCCCGTATTGTTTGCATTAACCATCTAATCGATGAAAATTCAGCATTGTCTTTTCAGTTTACGATTTGCCAGCCTTAAATGAAAGTTGATAAAGCGATTCATTCAAGTACTCCGACATTGTTAGCTATAAAAAATACTGAAATTCCAGTTTGACTGTTGTGCAGCGTTACTGATGACTTTCAACGCGCACATAAAACGTAAAGTCCTTTGCTGCAACAATCCAAGATTTTGTTATCATTAATGGATTTTGGAGACAAATGACTATTTAACTCAAAATAGAGATTTTGTAACAGATGATTTGTACTGTTTTCGTACGTGTTTCTACCAAATCATGATCAATTTCAATGAAAGCTATAGTATGTAACTTTTAGTTTTATCTCCGTTGTAATTTATAACGCAACAAACTGTTCATTCTATAAAGAACGGAACTGACTATCATCATTCCTGTTGTTAAACTACCAACCAAACGTCAATTTGTTTGCAGGTTTTCAATGTGAGAGCTAGGCGGGAATCCGTGAACCCCCACGACGGTGGAATAGATATAAATTGACCACAAAGAAGACAGCTATTTTCAGTTTCATTGCTGTTGATTCGATCCTTTCAACATGTACTTTATATATACTATGATTTTTGAGACAGCCATCCGAAATTTTAATCACAAATACTATCGGAGTATTTTGTGCTCCCACAAGGCAGTTAACTATCAAAATGCTAATCGGGGGCCTAAAACTTGTTATACAACTGGCAAGTTGTGTCTCAGTATATATCAGTGATAATAAAAAAGATTGCAATTCGCTTGTCTGCCAGTGCCACCGGTTATTCATTTCAATACTCTTTAAAACTTGGTTTTCCAATTAATTTTCTTCAAATATGAGAAATTAATATTATGGTTCATTTTTTTTAAAAAAAAGTTCAGGTTACGAATGCTTTTTGTAGGATTAGTAATTATCTTACCTTCTGTGGATGCATTGACGAAAGCTATTGGAGCGATACATACATCTTTTTCATACTCTGGTAGTTTATTACAGTCATGCTGTTCAGGCCAAGTTTCGTTTAAGCTTTTAATGGTGCTCATACAGTCGCTTTGAACTTTAAGACAGACCGACTTGCACGGCGGAATTATTTCAGAGGAGAGATTCAAATTACTTATACAGATTGGAAGAATCCTCGCACACATGTAAAACCTCAACAGATTGGAACAACTTGTGTTTAGAAAACCTTCGTAATCCTTAAGATACTCTTTGACTTCGTCTTGGTTTTGGTGTCCAAGCCAGTTTGGGAATTGAGTCCTGTTATATGGCATTGCCTTGCATTGTGGAATTTCAACCAGCTCACATCTATCTGACTGAACTTCCAAAGACTGTATAATTACAGGCAGACACAGAAATATTACTGCTAATAACATATTTTTCGTATTAAACGTGCAGTTACAATTTGAATAAGCTTATAGACCTCTGCTTGTTCAAACAAAGCTTCAGCTTTGACAAAAGAAACGAGCAGTCTAAACGCGTGTCGAGCAAACGGGTTTTGTTAATGCTAACGATTAGAGGATATTTAAGGGCCTTTTCGCCTTGTAATTTACCTTGTCACTCATTCACCTTAAATCGAGATGACAAGCTTTAATATTATAAATGGCAATTTAATGAAAATCACCATAACATTAGCCAGACTGCAAGACGCCATGACCTTGGAAAGCCCGTAGCAAGAACATTCTTTTTGCCAAAAATTTGTTTCCTTTTTGCAAACATGTTAGTTAGCACTCAATGGCCAAATACGTTACAGACTTACCTAGTGCAATAGCTTAGTGATAAAATTGTAAAGTTTCCCTGAATTCAGTTCATTGTGTCTAATCTCTGACCTTGCCATGGCTTCAGTTCAGATCAAGGTCCAGAAATAGAATGTCGATGTCGGTTTCGGGTTTTTTTAAATACAAAGCATTCAAAACGTTTCATGATTTTTATTTGTTCAAGGTTTTACTAACTAGCGTGAAAATTAAGATGTTCTTTTTCTGTATTCTTTTAAAAACCGAAATAAACTTTAAATATTTTAACGGAACTGGTTACATTTTAAAACTGAAAAACAACTTAAAACCCTCATGAAAATATTTTATCAATGATTATTTGCTTTATACACACAAATTATTGACAAATTTATACGCAAATTGATATCGTAAAAGTGAGCGAATCTCTAAAAAGGGTTCGAAATGTTTACAAAAGCATGTATAAAAACTTTATAATTGGATTCAAATATAATGTGATATAATGCGTGAAATGTTTCCTGTGTTTTGTCATTATTGATAAAGTGCATGTCAACACTTGGAATTGTCTCGCTGTTTTGACATCTAAAGAAAACCAGAAATCTTTTTAGAGATATTTTATTGGCATGCTACATTGCATGCCATTACATTGTCTTTTAATAAAGATATTTTTATCATATACAGTAAACGCAGATTATTGTTTCCACGACTTTCATACTTTAACGGAAAAGCCATAAATAAGATTAACCTTGGAAATTGCTGTTTAACGTTTGGCTACAACTGAACTAAACTAGCAGGGATATATGTATATATTTCAGACTGAGATATAATTGACGCATCGCAATGCTTTTCAGAACAGTTTTTTTCTCACATATAGTTTGAAAATGGCGCTGACCAGAGGCAGAGGTAGAGGTGAACCTTATTTCATGCTCTACCAACTGCCAAGCATTAATATGACATGAGAGAAGAGAAAATAGCAATTTTTGCGTGCATTTACACTCTGATTCACAGCACGCAGTTCAAACTTAAGCTGTTACAAGAATATGACTTTATCTTGATTTAGAAACCACTTCATCAGGGTTCATAGTAAACTATTTTGAACTTTAAAAAGTATGTTTTTTATAAATTAGTTTGTCACGTATTCAGTACACAACCAAAAACATTTTTCCCTTCATAGGGACTTTAAATGAAATTCCCAAATGTACTTCATATGAACGCAACTCATGAACTACAACAAACTTATTCTACATTTTTAAACTTGTTCAGCGCCGGTAGGCGTTATCTCATGCAACTGTTACTGATAAATAGTTGTAGCTTTCAAGTAACAAATTAAGGCCGCTCTCTACCTTAAATTTTGGCGGATAGCGAAGAAGTTGAAAGAACAATTTGAGTTGGACGAATTTCGGCGATGACCCCCAAACCGTCCCTGCAAACCATGCGAGCATGAGTGCAACTTTCGTTAGAAGACGGTTTGGCGGTTTTCTATCAAATCACTGACTGCAAAATTAATCTTCAAACTTCAATAAAACCCCTAAACTCACATTTCTCTTAAAAAAACTTCCTTCCTCAAATCTCATCCAAAACGTCTGAAAATATTTAAGAGGCTTCAGTCTTTTTTACTCAATCTGTGAAGTGATTGTTTTTATCGCATTTCAAAATAATGAAGGGGATATGTTCAAAGTAGCGAAAAATTGGTGCAAGGGTAGAGAGTGGCCTCAAATCTAAATATAAATAAAAGTAACTTTGCTATCTTTCATCTCACTCAAAAAAGACCCTTTTATACCATGTCTATCAACAGCTTTCTATTGGAAATCTACAGCCGAATATGTGAAAATTTCTGGACTCTCTCATTTGAGTTTTCAGTAAAACCCATATTGAATATTTTTCAAAGAAAATTAGAAAGATTATGGGTGAGTTTTGTAACTTATGACAATATGTGTAAACTATATTATTATCATTGGATAATACAATTCAAGACTTTTTATTGGCCTAGCCATTTTGGTATGTTAGCCAATATACCATAATATACAAATATGATAAGCGTACACGTCAGCTTAAAGTTTAAATAGGACTAAAAATTATACCTCAAGAAACAATGGTGGCCGCCAAAAATTGCTTTGCACTGGAGTTGAATACAAAGGAAGTCATTGAACTAACAAAATACCGGAAAAGCACGGTAGTGATGACTAGAGCTGCTGCTAACCTTTCAACACATTGTTATACCTCTTTTTGAAAAGATATGTAAGCATGTAACAATCTTCCATTTCTTTGTACACCTGAAGAAGGTTGGTATTGCCAACCGATATATTGTGTATCATATACAGTATATACCAAAACAATTTCAGAGTCGTATTGGTCTTACTTTTTTAATGTTTTAATGTTCAAGTTTCTTATTACCAAGTAGGTCATTTATTGATCCGACGTCGGCAGAATTTTCGTAAACGGTTGCTACTTTTCTACATATTTCAGTTTGCCTCAGTCCGTGTTTTATACCCAGTCCGTAGTCCGCAGTCCGTAGTCCATAGTTTATACTGACCGGATCGACACTTGTCTGAGTTTGATTGACAACTGAACTTGATCAGAACCTGATTCTAAAACTTTTATACCGACCTGAAGCAACTGGGAACACTTAAAGAACGATATTTATCAGAAACAGCTAATTATGTCCATTCTGAATTATTAATTAATCGTGCATAAATCGCACCACCAACCATATAGCACGAAAGTAGAAATATCCAATTAAAGTTAAGCTAGCTAAATCCTTTTACGAGCCTTGTGGCCCACGGGGCCGGTGTTTATCTCCGGATTCCGTAGTGTTAGCCGGATAAGAGCCTCTGACTCCCCCTGGACGGGACACTAATCTATCGCAGGCTAAATCCCAGCAGGCGATGGTACCCATTTACCTACCCCGGGAGGATCAGGAAAACTGACTTGGCTTAGGTGGAAAAGAAGGTCACACAAATATTCGAATCTCGGCAAATTGCTGGGATCGAACTGGGGACCTTGTGAGTTGGAAAGCAGAGATCTTACCACCTGCGCCAACCAAGTCCTTCCAAATTCGAGACAAGTTAGCAAAAAAACTCCCTGCTACACTTCATAATTTTCAAGCAACTTGTATTTTTTATTAGCCAGGAACGATATTTAAAACGTTATGAATTACTATAAAAGAGCACACCTGATTCCCTGCGACTCTGTTTTTCGTGCGTTAAGCACTCATCAGGCAGATTTAATGAAGAAAATTCCTATCGGTAAGTATATATATGGTGTCTATTTACAATGGTTATGAATTATAAAACTAATAATACAATAGATATCTGTGAAGCGATATAAACAATAGGTGAGAAAGAACGGCAAGTGATGATATAAAATGCTATTGTTGTTAATTGTTCCTTAGATAAAATGTATTTTCGTGTCGGCACTTGGATATTAACTCTGATCGCCGTGTTTCGGCGCACTTAATTATACAGGCAGTTTCTATAAATTAAGCCTATTCCAGCAAGACCCAGTACGCAAATCATCCCAAATATTCCTACGTTTATCACCACAAGTAAAATTGCTTTAAGTTAGATAAGTCTCGCTTCTATACAGCCTTGGAAAAAGTTCATTTTATAAAAGTAAACAAACTTCTGGTCATTGAAATTGACAAGGATTTTGGGAAAATTAACTTAATTACCTTTTTAGTGACGGAGCAGAATAGAACTTAGCAAATAAAAGTCAAGTCCCGCTATCATATTTTTTTTGTTAAAGTGCAATAACTTTCCTTTATTTTCACATTTCTTTCTGTTTTGTTGTGTTCCCATATGTTTACAATCAAGTCCAAGGGAACACGTAATGCTGAAATGTAAGGGAGAACACACAGCACTAGTGCCCAGTGTTCGGGGAAACAGATAACGCGGGGGAACACAAAATGCCTTGAGGTTGAGCGTAGATTCTCAATTTCGTCTAAGGCCAGAAGATATTCTGTTTCATCATCTTGGACCGTATATATTTTCCACTACAATATACTATTTAAAAGTGCCCTTCTTACAATGTCGGCGTACTGCAGTTTTTGCTGGCACTGAGTTATTTTTTGTCTGGACTATTGGCACATCTGTCATAACTTTCTTTTGATGAGCCATTTAGTCTGACAGGCTTCTTGTGAATTCTAACAAAAAGGTTTTAGGTGGGTTTTTGGGATCTGTGTGGCTTTTACTTATGTAGCCTATCTATAGGTTTTCAGGTATACATGCTTCGCTTTGCCCGTTGACGTTTCAAGGATTCACTGTGTTGCACATTGCGGATAGCTTTGCATCTGACGGGGAATTTTTGATCAACTAGACCCACCACGAAACGATCACGACCATTTCATCGAGTAACGCAATAATATACTTACAGTGTTCAGCTAGTCCATACAAATCTGTGATAAATGAATCTACAAACTCACCTGAATCTTGCGTACGTCTGTAAAATTTCGCTCGTTTATAGATAATATTTCTTCTCTTCATGAAATATGTATCATATTTAGCCTACACATCTCTGTATTTCTTAGACTCATCAGCAGAGATAGCAAATGTTGCCAGCAGATCTTCACTTTTGATTCCTATAGAGTAAAGTAGTGTATTAAATTGGCTTTCTTCATCTGTGTTATTTAAACCAGATGCTGAACAAAATGTCTTGCATTGCTTAAACCGCTTTGTCCTTTTGGTGGGCTTTGAGTTATTGAATTCTTCTGGTGGAGAAATTTGGTATGAAAAAAGGGTTGTCAATCGGCGGTTTGTCAGGCTTCCTTGAACAATTTACTCTTAGACTAATAATCTTTTCCAGAGCTCGTTATCATTTTACTTCTGACACATTATGATTTTGGTTTGCCATAGAATTGGCTAGATTGAGCAGATACATTGCTTATACTGTGACTGTACATAATTCGTAGTATACTTTAATAAGAAATGTTAACTTATTATTCTTAAAAGATAATTGATGACAAACGTTTTATTTCTTTGCCAGTAGATCAAAACCCACTTTCCCAAATCCCACTGTCAAAACTCTGATGAATACACCAGGGCCCACTTGTTCAAAAACTGGTTAAGTTTAACCCTTGTTTAAGCAACACTTCAAACAGGAAATTCTTCTTTAAGAAAAGGTAAATGGTTGTTTATGAATACTGTTTGGATTTTTTCTAGGAAAAGTCTTGTTAATCCCAAAATTACTGTTAAAATCTCTCGTATGATTGAAAACAAGATCCTGGGTTTGTGCTAAGCGGTTTTTGAAAAACTAGCCATTGGCCCTGGTTTTGCAATCCTTATATAGACTTTAGTAAAAAAAATGACAGTCAATTCTTTAAGGTAGCTCTCCGGAGCATTATTCCTCTTAGCTTCTGCCTTCACATGGGTTTTTATTTTTTCTCAGTTTGAAAATGAGCTTGTATTTTATTGGCTGATGACAGAAGAGATTACTCTCTAGTTAAAGTATTACCAAATAACTACACCTGGTGGTACTTTTCGATTCTAGAGCAGATGTAAATGCTTCTAATAAAGGGACCTTATGGACTGCACTCCACTGCGCAGCTTTTCAAGGTCATGGGAGAGTGATAATGATATTGATGGACCACAGTCCTGACGTCACGTTGAAGGACAGCCATGGAAGGTATCAGTAATTGTTATTAGTAGTATTAATAGGAATATAATGATAATTGTGATCATTGTTATTCTAATATACAGCTGTGATAACAACAGTTGTTACTGTACTTTGATATAGTAATACTATTATAATAATAAAAAGTACTTACTGGTAAATCTTTTAATGGTTGTTAATTATAACGGTAATCATGTACATGAAAAAATTACTTGATTCTGATTGGCCAAGAGCAGTGCAATTGCTTTGTAATTCTGTGCAAAAAGTTGTAATTCTGTGCAGAAACTTTTAATTTCGTGCAATTACAATCTCAAACATTTCAATTTGATTGGATGATAAGCAATACAAACCCAATCAAAATGAAGAAATTTCTATGACAAGGGGGGAGAGATTTTCAAAAAAAAATCTTGAAAACAAACAAAATAGCGTTTTCGGTAGATTTGGCTTTTCAAATTAAATTATAACTGCAATAAAAATAAGCGCAAAGAATGAAATTACCTGCACGAGTAACTCCGTATTGATGACTGTGTAAAATGCTTTGTTTAAAATAATGAAGATTGATGCAAAAATGTTCAGTTCAACATCATGTTTTCCACACGCCTCCTGCCAGCAAACTCCGAAAGAGAAAATATTTTTTAAATGAACTCCTTCGATAACACTTGGAACTTGTTTGTAATGTTTCGTGGCTACAGAATTAATTGCAACAGATGATTCTCACAAATCACAAATTTTAAAATTTACAACCAAATTTAAGCGATTTTCAATGTCAACTGCAGTTTACTGTAAACTGTCACGTTGTCACTGTCACGTTTTGCTTTTTCTCCGGCACTTTCTCATTACGTTTCATGTATATGATTAACAAGTAATCGAACCTTTTACTCGTTCAATATGGAATTAATTTGCACTTGTGTATTTTAAAAAGCTCAAATTGCGTTTGCCCTAACGGATTCACGCAATTTTGATGCTTTTTAAAACATACTCGTGCAAATTAATTCCATATTCACCTCGTTAAGGTTTGATTGCATATACTATAAGAAAATTTATTGTCTGATGAGGGTATTCCACGTTAAATTTCACGAGAAAATTCATATTGCACGAACCGCGTGCTTGAATCGCATAGCACAGACAAAGCTAGCAAAAGCATTTTTTTTTGCTGCCGCACAGATAAAAGCCACTTGATTGCAGCACCATGACAGCCAACCAGCCAGTTATGTTTGAAGTCATTCATCTGGAACTTTTATCAATGAGGCTTGCAGCTCCTCATTTCGTTTGGATATTGATCACGAGGCAATGGGGTTTTGGTTTGAACAATTCCTCTCTTTTATTATAACAATACAGCTTGTATGTGTAAAATGATCTTTTCTACATTTGTTAATCTTTGTTCTGCTCAAAAGAACAGCAAACTTTTTAAGCTGGTTTTGTATAAACTGAAAATGAAATACCCATCACTGGATTCAAACTTGAAATCAAAATTACAACTGCCAAATTAGCAAACACTGTAAGTATAAAGAATTTTCAACATTCTGTGTTTTTACAAATGCGTCAAATCTGTTTTTTAAATTTAACAAAACTCCGTGCTCTTTCTTCAAGCACATTCATGCAACGTTTGATCAAATCTGTCTTGCCGGGATTTCACAAGCGGCTTACATTGGAGTTAATATTTATGCTGACATTCACTGGCGAGTTGTTAAAAGTGGCAGCAGTGAATATTCCACCAACGGCTTCCTTTAAAAAACCTGAAAAGTTGC
>JAOTRI020135201.1:0-11117 GCA_028564885.2 Zoanthus sanctaehelenae
AGGCAGTTATTTGCAGGTCACGTGGTGGGTTCCCAGCCAATGAAAATGGGGGAAAAAATCCATCGAATGATAAGTACAATTCATATCGAAATCATGCGACGCGTAATCCAGTTTTGACTGCTACACTTATCAATGAATACACATAAGGTATTTGGCGGGCTTTTTAGCGCACGTCCAGAGATTTTCCCGCCTTTTAAGCAAGTTTGAAGTTTGGGTTTTTTTGAAGAAGTTTGCTTCAAAACAGGTTGTTGATCGGCGTAACGATATTTTCAAACTATAAACGGGTTAAGTTCTTTTTTAAATGTTTTATTAAAACAGTGAACTTTTTCAGCAATGGCACATTTATTTAGAAGATAAGCTTTGCATTGTTGAGCTCATAGAAATCAAACTTCTCTTGACGTGTAATCTTAAGGTCATAAATGGTAGAATCCTACGGTACAATATATATGCAATTGTAAAGGAAAACGTTAATTAACAATGTTTTCTGCAAAGATGCGCATGCATTTCTTGAAAATAAACTGATTTGCAATTGATAATATCGTCCTATTAATATTTTAAAATTATTTTCTACTGTTTTAGTCGAAGCTATGTTTTTAAAAACAAATTGTCGCTTGATCCCTAAAACCGTTTAAAACTCATACTTCAGACGTAATTAATAGTTTCCAAAGGGGATCGAAGGCGAAGTGACCAACATTGAAAACTTCTGTTATTTTGGAGAATCAATCAAAGCCAATACACAGTTTCTCAAATGTTCACTCAATCTCCAGATTTTGTGGGAAAATCCCCTGCATGATTTATGAACCTAGATTTCCAAAGGTCTATCAGATCGACTAGTAAATGTCCGTCGTCAATGGTAACTATAACCAGTGATGTTTTCTAAGAGCGAAAACTACTTTGTATCCGCGATTAGAGGCAGCAGGTGCTAATTCAACGTTCTTTAACTCCTTCAGGAGGCCATAGGCGCGGCTTCACTTCTGCAACGTGATAAAGAAATGCAATTATATTAGACTTTCCTGAGTGCAATACACTTACTTTATTAATCACTCATTGATAATTTACTCAAATACCGACAAACTGCTGTATTCTGCAACAATTAATCTGCAAATATTGTAACCAGACTGTTTAACTGGACAGTAGGTTGTAATCGGACACCTATATTCACACAGTTTCCTGAGCCAATCATTTTCAGAGTACTTTCAGTTAAATACACCAATCATAACATAGATTGCAATCACTATAGCAACTTAACAACTCAGTTTTCCAAAGGCTTTTTATAAACTTTGTCCATATTTCCAAAGGGTCTAGTTATATATAATCAAACTCACAATAAATCTTGAGAAAATTTCCATTTTATTAATAGAAAAATTATAATCTCTAAACTATTTTTCAAACTGCACTTGTTTTGCTTTTTGGAAATCAGTGTAATGTTTGTGATTTTAAAATTGGAAATGTTAGGACTTCATGTGATCCGGCATACTGGTGATTAAGAAATCAGATTTCCGGTTCGCGATCGTCCGATATTATTAGTCAATCCTATAATCACAGATTCCATTCAGTCTTATTCCCATTATATATAATTATAATTGCATATTACCTGAAATTCGTCAGTCTGATGTTTTAACAGTTTGTTAAGTCTTGTTAGTCGCTCTACGAAAGAAATAAAATTCAGAATTGTTATATACGTAGCCATTACAAACACATAGAATAAATACAAACGTTTCCCAATAAGCAAAAATAGCTGAAATTTCGCAAGCACGAACTAACGGCTCAAAACTGCGCCATATCTTACTCGTCGGGTCCTTGTGCATGCACGCCCCGTCGGCAGAGTGTAGATCCGACGCTGGAATGCGCCATTAATTTTTAAGAAATTGAATCAATAGTACTTTCCGCGTGGATGGGATTTATATTAATAAATGTAATTTTGTTGTGTTTTTTCCAAGGCTCTATATACCAATGAGTTAGTATAATAAGATATTTAACATTCGTTTTAGTTATACTTACCCTTTTTAAGAAACGCTTCTCGCTCCGTTTTATCAAAGTACCACAGTGTGATCGCGTATCTGTAGAAAATAACGTAAAGTAATTTGTTTGGCTGTGTGTGTATTCAACGGATAATACTTTTTCTCTAAACGTAAACACAAGTTTCAGGACCATACAAAGCAATAAAAAAAGTTAAACAACAGCACAACATATCTGATTTTAGTAAACATGTTTCCATCGACTATAATTCATCATGAAATGGAGGGGAGGTTTTAATAGATTACTACTCTAATATCGAAATATTCAAAAGCAACTGGAATGCTCAAGCCATTTGGTTTTATTGTTGCTTCAAAAGTAGCGCTGGTTTTTCAGAAACTGGATAACTAACCTTTGGTTATGCAAAAAACTAAGGAGCAATTTATTTTTTAAGAAAACTGAAGGTAAACGATTTTCAAGGATAAAAGTTATTAATCCCACATTTACATATCAAATCCTTCAACGTAACATTAGATACAATAAAATAGATTAATAAAAAGTTTAGCCCTTGGGTTAGTGAATATAGCTGGGCCCAGATCTGGCAGACCAGATATGGACAATTTGGCCATTTGCACCCCACTTGACCTTGTCTGGTGTAGTTTGTTCATGAGATACCATGAAAAGCACTGACTGAAGGAGTAGCAAGGCTAGAATAGTTTACTTTATACTGATTGATACGTTATGTAGTGTAATGATAAATTTTGATTGGAACTGGTGCATACTGGCATCTTTTTTTTGATCACAATAAAAATTAACGTGCAAGCTCTCTGTGTATGAGGTATACCTACAGAGAAATAATACATATAGTGATCCTTATTTCCGCATATACTTCGTAATGTCCATCGAATAGGTTTTCTGGTTTGCAAAATTGCATGGCTAAAATTCTGCGGAAACTAGTTGACAGACCTTCAGTGCATGTTTAGCAGCACTTGCATGGTTAGGTTTACATAAGGAAATGAAGAAAATATATATTTTTTTTCTTCGTAAGAACGTTAACTCCCATTCCCCTAACAAAACAAAAAGAAAAGCCGGGTTACAATCATAACTTTGTAAGCCTCAATTCTGTTCTTTTTCCCACATAGCGTATAATAAAGTTTGGAATTTTGTAAGAATGTTGATCATCTTGATAGTGTTTTCAAAGTCAGAGTGATATAGCAAAAGATACCAATAAAGCAGACTGAATTCAAAATAACAGTAGAGTACAATCAATATGATCCGAAGGTCAGTACCTGGTGCTGTTCGACGGCAAAACCTCATGTGGGTTTCTTTTATCGGACCAAAAGATCAGAAGCCTGTCGAATACTGGATTGATATCAACTTTGGCTGATCCCTCAGGGTACATGCGAAAAGTTCCTCCATCCACTTCTGATCGCCAGTTTTTATTCAGATAATAAGTAGTTGTAATACACCTTCCATCTTTGTTGTAATTATCAACATGCCTCTTGTATGCTGTATCTTTGCCAGGGTAACATGCGACCATTGCCTTCATAACAAAAATGTTCAAAAAAATCTAAATCAATTTCATTTGCCATAAAGCATCAGTTTTTATACATTTTCTGTATATATCTAACATTCGGAAAGTCAGTTTAACAGCAAATATGACAATGAACTTTGCAGTTTCAAACTTCGCTCTGTCAAACAAGTAAAACATACATAGCGATACTCTTTCGACTTAATGTCGGCAGTCACTCTTCTGGATATATAGCTATAGAAGGTGCCGGTCAAAACTGAAGGAGCTGATCATGATATTCGAGCAATAGGCATTGAATCAATGCATTTCATCATAAAAGTGTTTACAAATTTCTTCATTTATTTGTGCACGGCTTTTATAAGCGTTTCAGCAAAAAAAACAAGCTAAGTTTGGGAAATCGTAAAACCCCGAGTTTGGATTTGAGTCTCAGAGTCCGAATTAAGCGTTAGGGTTTAAATAATTGAGTTTTATTTCCAAAATAATTTATCATCAGTTTCATGTGATTTATATTCATTCTGGGTTGATCAAAATAAAACTTATCGCTGTTCCATATTTTTCTCATCAAAAATGCCAGAAAATATCTTCAAGTTGTACGTGCAATCGATCACTGAAGGGCTGCGGTTTTGATTTGACTGAGCGGGGGACTAGTACCTAGCATTGTTTGCCACAAACGATTAAAGCCGATTTGTTAGCTTTTTAGCCAAAACAAAAGACAATCTTCAAAATACAAAACTTTTTGAAGTGGTTAAGAGATTAGGTACAGACCTTAGTTCTGGTTTTAATATCGTACTCGGGTATTAGTTCATTGCACAAGTACATCAGTGCATCAACGGATGATATATGTTGAACGATTCCTTCACATTCAGACATTCTGGAGTCCACCCAAGCAATTTTATCGCCTCGTATTTTTTGGCTGTTATTACTGGTATTTGAACTCGAGCTGGCAAGCTCTCCATCTTCCAGAGCCCCATACTCGTGAAGAGCTTTGACTTCCCTAAGTATCTGATGCGTTTTCAGATTGCTGCCGTGAAAATTATTAATGACGCAACGGCCAGTTAAGTACAAGCTCTCCACTACGAAATGACACAGCTCGATGTTTTTTCTCTCAATCAACCTTCTCCCAAATATGTAAGGTATACAGCCTTTAAAGAGATTATCTTCATAACACATGAAACCATTGTCTTGCAAACATATTCGATCCGTTATCGCCGGCTGATTTCCACTTTCAGTATAACCGATGCATTTCCTCTTGTGTAATTTCCAGTCAGACTTCAAATGTTCTCTGCTACAGTAAAACGCAGACTTGCATCTTGGACAGCGAAATGGCGTTCCTTTCTTTGCGCAGTAGCTGCAAGAGTTTCCTCTCTTTGCAGTTTTTAGTCTGTAAGGCCCTAAAAAATACGAGTTAAAAACCCTTTGTTGTTAGAGCTCCAACCTCAAGGATGGAAATTGGCCAAAACAGAGCTTATAAAGACGCGCTACATATATACAACCAAGAATACCTTGAAAGACCAGGAAAATTTAAGCACTGAATTTCAGCAAACGTTATCGATGGTTTACATTTTAAAACGTTAACTGTAAACTTTGTAAACATATTACAGAGACACCTGTATGAAACAACCATGCAATACCTCCGATGAGACAAGAAACGTTTTGTCACGAGGTCCATTCTACAAACATGGTTTCAGCAAGGTGCTGATTAGCGATCAGTCAACGTGACCAATGAAACTTTGAATACATACATGAAGGGTGCTGAACGAGCCAGGTTTTCCCAGAAATCTCATATTCATTTAAGAACAAGAAGCTGTACAGGTCTCTAAAATCGAGATAATGCGGATAAAATAAACGTGGCAAATAAAGTTTGAAAACTTTTACTTCAATACGCCTCCGTCGTATGGCTGTACAGTCCGGTGGTTCACCTGATCTGCATTGCCTGACTGCTTGTAGCCCAAAAAATATCTGCATTTTAGTTAGTATATTCGAAGCTAAAATTCTCAAAATACGTTCAAACTTGTACAAAGATAAAACAATTTTTTAACGAAAACGTTTTTTTTGTTTATTAGTTTTAGTTGTGTGAGTGAAGCTGGTCGTGTAGCGGGTCGTGCAGTTTGTCAGTATTTTTACAACTCCCACATCAGCCAGCGACACCATTTCCCAACCACCAACGCAGTTCACTGTTGGAATCAGTTTTCAAAAGAACACTAAAATTTTGTTTGTATTTCCTTTGCAAGTCTTACACATGACAAAAGTATTAACGTTGGATTTGGTTACGATGGACATGTATTGTCCCAGTTGTTCTGAACACTTTCTGACAAACAAATTAAACAAACTTTAAACTTAAAGCTGCAGGTTAGTTTTCACTCTTAAAACAAAACAAACATAAAACTAATTTAGATTTTGAATGATCGACGCCTCTTGACTAGTTTTAATATCTCTTGTTGTGACTGCCCCCTTTCTTAGTATTTTCGCCAAGTTTATATAATAGTTTCTGACAAAATCTGTATATCTTCCTAAAAAGAATGAAAATTCAAATTTATTATAAAAATTACTTACAAAGACTGGTTAAAATAATTTGAAAACTGCATGTTTTAGAACGATTACTGAATTGACAATAGAAGGCATGAAACGGACATTGGCCATCCTGTAGTGTCCCAATGCCCAAGCCAAGAATTTAAAACTTGGAAAATCTTACTTACCACAATGTCTTTCCATAGCAGAAAACAAATCGCCAACGGTCTTGTTGAAAGGTGTTTTGAAATAAAACTCGACTGGTAGTTTAACAACCGAATCAATGAAAGACATTTCTCAAAAAATTATTTTCTTCTCCTCCCTGTGTAAGGTCTGAGTTAGAATGGCAAACTTATGGTCAAAGCCATTATTTACTACTAAGCCTACGTGAAACTCTGCACGCTGGTCGAGGAAATTTGTTTACGAAAAATTTACGCGTGCGTTTGTGCATGTCCTACTTCATAATCAATTGCTTAACTTCCGGTAAAATTGAGCAAGCCAACCGCCATGCACAGAATGCAATTATACATTTCTCTAGAATTTTACTTTACATTAAAATAAAGTGATTTTTGTAAAGCCAGAAGTGTATTTAAGAAAATTGCAGCACCACGGATCTTTATATTGAAAGCAATACATAATATAAATTTATCATCTAAATGGCCATTTTCTTATATTACTGATGGTACATAATCTATATTATAAATACAAGCGGTTGGCAAGGACAACCAACTCTTAAACAAGACCATATCAACGAGCTTAGTGAATAACTTATTTAAGCAATATCTATTAACTAATAAAGAGTTTCAGAAAAATTCTTTCAAGAATTTTCTGAATTGGTCATGAAAAATAACGTCTTAACGGCTAATACCAATACGACCATATCGGCATATGCCTTTGTTTTTATGTGATTAACTTTGGCATTGTACTTTCCCGCTGGCGGCATTCAGTTCTCATCAGTCTACCACCAAGAGTGACTTGTTGCACAGAAGATCTCAACTTAATCGTCAATTTAATGTGAAAGCTATGAGTAATCTTTACTTCACTTTCAATGGCTGGATATGCAATTTAATTTGGTATTATAACTGACAGCAAAATCTATAGATAAGATTTTTCAATTACACTTTTTTAAAAAAAAATAGTTGTGGCATGTTTGGTTGAGCATAGCAAAGTAAAAATTTATCTTTTGTATCGACCTGTAGGCGTAGCTGGTTTGTAAGTTTACAATAAGCAAAAGAGACAACTTTTAAAGTAGGGAATAGCTATGTAATTTGCATACCACTCTTTGTTATAAGAACAACACGGCTCTGAATGGCCGATTTCTAAAGAACATATAATATGCTCAGACTGACGCTGAAAAAAGTGAAAGCTTCTACTGAAGTTGAAACCTTACTGAGTCTTGTAATTTACCTTTATAATGTGCACATTAAAAACATAGAAGTACTGTTTCCTATATACATCTAAATATTCAGTCCTAAAACTAAATGATCACACACCTACATGCTTCTTTCATAAGAACGAGTACATTTTTCCGTGGCTCTGTGTTGTTAATTTTTTGGTGATTACAGCCTCAAATTGTTCTTAATTCTGTTCTTATTTCTAGCAACTCAAGTTGAACAAAAGACATAATAGAAGCAATTAAAGCATTGCAAAATGACTCACCTCACAATTTAGAATAAATGTGAGACTTTTTGTGTCAAAGTCTCTACTGACTGATATTTTCGTACCATTCGGAGTCTCAGCCGGCATGAGATTGCCAGTTCCTAAAATGTTCTTAATGTTGGCCACTTTGAGCCTCGGTTTTCTAATAAAGTTGTTTTCTTTAAAAAAAGGCTTGTATTCATGTGATGGAACCAATACTAAACGTTCGTCGTGCAACTAGTTTCAATGAGATATTCAACCCGAATATTTTGTTTAAATAATTTAAAAAATGGTTCGAAAAATTTAGATCTAGCGTTAAAAATACAAAAGTCTTTTAAGATGATTCTATAATGATAAAACTATCTTTTGAAAAAACAAGTACAAAGAAACAAATTTTTTTTTCAGAGAGAACATTTTTTTGTTTTTATCAAAGCTCAGCTTTAAAATAACAAAATAAAATCTTTCCACTACTGAAAGCATTTTGGTGTTATCAAATACAGTCAAAACTCTGATGAAGTGTTAATTTAAATGTACATTTTTTAATCCATTCTTTTGCTACAATTTTTTGATGGTTCGTGTTTAAAGCATTAAAATTAATAGCGCATTAATTTGAATTAAGGCCATTGTTAACTGACAATGAAAGGCATTTGGTTTTTTAGAGCCCGTTTTTACAATAAATGTTTTGGTCGTCAACCTCGTTCGAATTGTCACGTTGCTGAGACAACTAAATGGTCTTTCTTTGAAATCCACCATGTTTACACAGATTGGCAACAATAGGAGAACCCATATATAGGCATTGCTCAGCCGTAAGTTTTCTTGTAGAACTTCCTTTTAAAAGACAAATATACTAAGATGTCCACCAATTTGACCACATTATCTATGCTCAAGTTCATGTGTTCAACAAGGGCGTCATCCTTTTCTAATCTTTAGCGGATCCACGTTTATATCACTTCATCAGGTGGAAATCTACTAAACATGCAGTTTAAAGTAGACAGTTAAGTATTCCCCAAAGGGCGCTACACAACGGCAGTGTGGGCGGAATAGTTATATTTTAGTATTTAACAAAATAATGAGATAAAAATACACTTTATGTTCAGAAGTACAATACCATGTAATCTTTTTTTGGATATGGTACGCGCACTTTATGTCATTTTATCACCCCCAAAACTCAACTGAGAGTCTTGGATATCTCGAGGCAGCCAGTCAGAGCGCCCTGCTTTAAAATACTAACTTATGTGTGATCTCTTTTATTCTTTCAACAAAAGCCTAACGCTGATGTGAACGGAACCGAGCCTATACCAAAGGACAAAGTGTGTAGGCAGAATGATTATTGAATAACCAAGTCGTACGTGACTTACGTGATATAATCAATGCTGCTCAAAATCGGCCGGAGTGGAACGTTTCGGATCGAAAGTTGCGACATACAGAATTCACCAGGAACGAGTACTGGCTTCTGCATTTTAAGGAAGTATTGTTATAATCAGACAAGTAATTCAGACAGTTCATTCTGCAAAATCTAATTTCCTTTTAACTTTAAGGTCAATCATAATGGTTTTCTTGTTGTAAATCGGGCAAGTGAAGACTAAAACCCTTTTTTCTGATCCAAAGCATCATGGTAGCCTTAAATAAGACGTGCATTTTCGCATGCGGTGTATTAAATTAAACAAACGAAGAAAGGTGATTCAAACAAAGCTAAACGTAGGTGAACAGTATCTGACACACGAATTCTAGATATAAACAATAACAACTTCATTCTGAGTACTCAGATGGAAAATTCACAAGAAGTTTGTATCAAGGGTAATTGCAGGAAGAGAGCACAAGCTACTTAGAAAATAGCATTAGAAAATAGCATAACTAAGCGAGCTAAGTAGCCAGGCCAAGCGGGAAAATTATAGTAATTATGTATACTGTGAGCCCAAAAGGCACTAGCAAAATATAAACAGCAATAGCAGTAGACACAAAAACACATACGCGCATACACTCACACACACACACACAGAAATGACAAAGAGCATCTATAAAATACTGCAGTTTGCTTAAGTATCAAATTGATACTCATTTAAGATCGATTTTTTAAGACATCTTTTAAAGACATTACGGCCCTTAAGTTTGAATCATCTTGAATTGAATTCCATATTCTAGCACCATTAAAATGAATACTGAACTTTCCATAATTTGTTCTGATCTTTGGTATATAAAAAGAATTTTTGCTAGCTAGTCCAGCATTGTATTGATTCACTTTATGTATAGGTCTAAAAAAATCATTGAAAACACGTGGAAGTGTGCCAGTATGGAAGTCATACATAAACAGAGCATTATTTGTGAAGATCAAATCAATAAATTTAAGAATTTCAAGCCTATAAAAAAAAGGAGTTGAATGTGCATCGAACTTGGAAAATGTAATTAGCCGAATAGCTTTTTTCTGTAAAATAGTTAAAGGATGTAAGGTCACTCAGTACGTATATTCCCCCAAGTCATTACTGCATAAGTAAGGTAAGGATAGATTAAAGTATAATACAACTGGGTAAGAATTGATAAAGTATCAAAATGACAAATTTTAGATAGTATAGAATCCCAATAATCCGTTTAATTTTCTTAGAAATATACTGGATGTGATATTTCTAGTTGAGGTGAGAGTCAATGTACACTCCCAGGTACTTGATGCACTTCTCCTGTTTAATAACTTTGCCTTCTATAAATAAATTGATAGCATAATTAGATTTTTTTGTGGAGGGTGAAGAACAACAAAGTCAGTTTTGTCAACATTTAAGGACAGTTTGTTAGCTACTAGCCAGTTAGAGATGTTAACAAGGTTATCATTGATGAGTGACTCCAAAGCTAGTAGACTGCTTTTTGAAACAAATAAATTTGTATCGTCTGCAAAGATGTGAAAATCAAAAATATTACAACAGTTTTTAAAGTCATTGATGTACAAAAGGAATAGAAGAGGACCTAACATTGAAACTTGTGGAACACCTAGTGTAATGGAAGCAGTATCAGACTTATTGTTACCCATTGATACATATTTGACAGATAGGAGACAAACCCACACTGTGAAGCTCCCACTCTATAATATGCCACAAAAGCCTCGAAAACAACCTCAAAGGCAGAACAAAACTATAAACACACGAGTCGCCTCTCAAACACGTTTCTCAACGTCGTGTCACGTGATTCTACCAATACACAGGTAGCCCTAAAATACTACATTCCCTTCTCTTCTTCAAAACAACAACATGTTATGATTCTGTTACTCAATGTTCTAAATAAGATAAGTTCTATATCTCCAAACAAAATAAGATATAATATCAACATAATGTTCAAATAAAAAGTTCAGTTCATAACAAAAGTTCAGTTCATAATAAAGTCCTTTAAGTGTCCCGGTGTGTTTGTTTCTCTTCCTGATCTTCTAACAGTTGGTGTGGCGTTGCCATCTACACTTGGTTTCTGATTAACAGTTGGTGTGGCGTTGCCATCTACACTTGGT
>JAOTRI020135211.1:0-11116 GCA_028564885.2 Zoanthus sanctaehelenae
CCCCAAAAAAAAAATGATAAGGAAATATTGGAACTTTTGAATAAACTGAAACAAACACTTTGACTCCAAATTTAGAATGTGCTTGGTCTCCTTTGCAGATTATGTGGCACTACTGAATGTTGCCAACCATTAAAGATGTTTTATTAGTTGTTTTAGTTCAATACTTTTGTTGAAATAAACAAAGTGATAGTATCTAGTGAGAATATTGGTTGCCTCAGAGATAAGAGAGGAAGAATAAATTGCTTGCTCCATTAAAGATATGCAAAATTTTGTTTAAAAAAATAGTGACTTCTTTTTATCAGGAAGTTTCAAATAAGCCCCCCTTTCTAATAAGCCCCTCCTCCCGATGGCGTGAAATTTAATAAGCCCCCTGGGGGTTTATTAGAGCGTTTAGGGTATCTTCTTTTTGAAAAAAGCCTTCACTTGATCGTTTACTCCCATAACCCTGAAATTTTTTCCCAGGCAAAGATAAGTTGCACATGTTCACACCACTGTGTAATATCTCATTCTATAAAATTATATTAATTATGTGCATTACAGTACTAACAGTAAAAAATGAACTTACATTCTTCAACTGAGCACATCTTTTCCCGAATGATTGTAAAAGCTTTCTAATAGATTCTTCACTCTTTTCGGTTGCCTTCTGGTATTGTTCAATATTTACCAAGCCATCTAGAAATGGAATTGACAGTAATTATTCAGAATTGAATCAAGTCATATAGAAAAGAGTAAAAGCGACATGATTTTATTTGAAGCATGAACAAAAGTTTTAAACTTAAACGTTTTGATCAAAGGATGGTCATGATGCTTTTGATCAAACAAAGTAAGTTAACCCTTTCACTCCCAATTAGCTATCAACACTCAACTTCTCCTTGGATAACAAATACAAAATAAGACATTTGGTAATGAGAAAATGAAAACTGATCAAACAGAGTAAGTTAACCCTTTCACTCCCAATCAGCTATCAACACTCAACTTCTCCTTACATAACAATTCAAAATAAGACATTTGGTAATGAGAACATGAAAATTGATCAAACAAAGTAAGTTAATGATAAAAATATAGTACATGTACATGCACAAAATCAAGTTAGTTTACCCTTTCAGTCCCAACTGAATTATTAAGTTCTCCCAACTTGAGCCCATACTTTTCATTGAGCAGGTTTGTGAGAATTTCACTTTTAATATTCAGTAGTTTGCTTTGTTTGATCAACTCTTATTTTCTCATTATCAAATGTCTTATTTTGCATTTGTTATTAAAAGAGAAGTTTAATGTTGATAACTGATTGGGAGTGAAAGGGTTAAAAGTCAGTTCTAAGAAATCTGCAAATTGTAAAAGTTTGTTGAATCAGCTCTAAAAATTTAGTTTTGCAAGCTATCATGGATTCCTGCCACCATTTTAGAATCTAAGTCAAACTAATTCATTGCCTGCAACAAAAAACATATTCTAGAAATTATTCAATGTATGCTTATTGTAGTTGGAACTCTGCAAAGGAAAACTTTTAGTCTAAAATTAACAAGATTGTTTTCATTATAAAAATAATTTTCAAAATATATATAAATATATAATATATATATCAACCATTATTAAGGAAAAAATTGGCCCCTGATGGTATCACCTGTGGATAACCCTATACTCCCTCGGCTGATCCACTATGTTGCCAGCATGGTGAGTCATGGCGGCACAGCATAGTGGTAATCACGCCTGACTAGAGGCTAGGAGACGTGGGTTTGAGTCCCAGTCGAGGCATTTTACTGATTTTTTTTCCCGAAGAGTACTGTATGTCGAAGGTGATTATTGAAGTTGCTAGGCAACACCAAGTAATCTTGATTAATTTTACAAGAATCTTCCCACGATGAATAGGCTGAAGAGTGAGCAGTGTAAAACTAAGAAGATATATTTTAAAAACTGAAAAAATTGTTTTAAGAAGTGTCCCACGGTAACATATGCAAACTCAGTAAAATCAAGAACAACAATTGCAGGGTATTCTCAGGTTAGTAATGCTCTTTGCATATAGTTCAACCAAGCTCAATTCACTCACATGGATAAGGTGCAGCAGGCATTGGCGGCATTTCTTGTGCATGAATAATCACAACTTTATCACCCTCTTGATGAATTTTCTTTGCATACCCTGGAAGAAACGGTTGTGAAAGAATTGGACTTTGGTGAAACTAATACTTCTGTGGATCCCAGACTATCTCTTCTTTACAAAGAACTAAAAAAATTATCGAAAGTAAAAACATGAACTGGACAAGAAGTTTTACAATTATAGATAAATTTTACACCGCACTGAGAAACAGAATTTGAACTGACATTTTAGTATGAAATCCTTTTGTCCTTTGTTGGAGTGAATGTATAAGAGGCAAATAAAGAGGTGTAGTTGTTGTATAGTAAAGCATATCAAGAAGATGTAATGGATAAGTATGTAAAAACAAAGGAAATAAAAAGATAAAGATGTCTGAAAAACATGAAATGTAAAAAAAAACAAAATTTGAGATTTCAGGACAACAGAAGGCTAACAGAAACTCAGTGAAGTGTCCATTTTATCATGTCACTGGGGACTCATAGCAACTTTTTAAATTCCAGTAGTTTATCCTATGCCTACATCTATGAAAAAAATTATAATGGAAATATTCTGACAGTTTTCAGAAAGCTTTGGAGATGTTTAAAAATCTACATGGAATTTTCAACTTTCCTAAAAATTTGCCCTATGGGGAAATTATTATAATTAAATGTAAAATCTTCAAAGATCTTCCAACATTTTGGGAAAATTTTTTATGAAGTTGTTAAAAATGTTTTAAGTGATTTTACAGGTTTTGGATATTTTCTGAAAATTGACATAATATTATAGGAAACTGGTCTAATAGCCTATAGGCTGTCTATTTTGACAGACCATGTAAACATCAACTTATCTGAATGGAGGAAATTAAAATAAACTAATATAATAAATACATTTACAAAAAGAAATATTATAATCATTCAAAAAGTAGTTGTTGCATTAAAGATTGTATCTTATTATATGACTCATTATTATTGTTACTAATAAATTTTATTATTGTACTTCATATTCCCAGTTCGCTTTTAAACTAAAAAATATATTTTTAAGACTTTGTTTACTTTTATTTACTAGATTTTCACTAACAACTGAAACAAGATAGAGTAAGATAACATAAAATTGCTAGAATTTTTGGAGACAAGCAAACTGTAAATTTAAAATACAGGTCAAAATACAAAGACACAGTCCCTACTGATATAAGTCGTTCGAGCGTTGACGAGATGTTGCAACAACATTTTATTTAAGAATATATTAGTGCCAAGAATTACTACAAATGACAGTGCAAACACCATTTTCTTTTTTTAAAACTAACTATAGGCGCAAAATATAAAATAATTGTCACATATGAAATTCACAAAGTCATTGCGTGTTAAAGCGAATTCCCAAAGGTGTCCTATTTTCAGTCAGTAACTATTGTGAATAGAATGGTGCGAGACACCAAATTACAAAAACTTACAGTCAAACGCCTTTGAGCAATTTTCGCTTGCATCTACAGGTAAAACAACTGTTCGTGACTTTTTATCTTCACCACTTTCTGACATTTTTGCTTGCGTTAAATATTTTAAACAAAATTCTTCTTTCAGTCACTCTAAACTGAACATTTATAACTTACAGTAAACGTGCAAGTTATCACAAGATGCCACGTTGGGTCCGAGTCTTCCTGTCCGTAAAAGAACTTTTTATACAAAGTAGTCTGGGACGAGACATTTAGTGAGCGGAATGGACAGTGGAAACAAATTATTTTCATGTAAAATTAGTGATATATTCCACAAGCCTAAGCTTATAGACCTTGTACTAATAAGATATTAATGGTGGCCTATGCGTGCCACAGCAAGTTTGTATATTATTTTTGGTTTCATCTTGTAATATTTATCATTTCAATTTATTTTGATCATTGTTTTAATTTAAAATGAGTTTAAAGAACTTTTCTTTTTATCTTGTATTTGTTTTGTTTTATATTGGTTCAAATTAAATCATGTTTTGTTTCGTTTTTTGTCTGTACCTGTCGCGTTTGAAAATATTCAACGACAGATATCTAGCTAAAACTTGCTTTATTTTGCCCCCCCTAGCCCAACCTTCCGTACCCCCAACCCTACCCTCTCTGACAAAAACCTTGTTTATGTTTGTCAGTCGGGTTTTTTTTTGCAAAGAACTTAAACATTTATTCATGCTGTCCTTAAAATCTGAGAGTTGTGATAGAATGATGTCATCGGTCATGTCTGGAAAAGTACTAGTTTGTCCCAAAAAATTTTGTTCGCACCTCTCCCCAGCAAAATTTAAGACTACGGGCCTGTGTTGGTTTAAGCTTTGCTCACACCTATCAGGATATTTTTGACTCTGCGACTTTTTCTTTCCGGATACAAAAATAGTCGAATCCACACGTTGTGTGAACACAGCGTATTGAAGTCGAATTCGCCCGTCCACACGTATTCGGATTCACTTTGGATTAACTCTATAGTACGCTGGACAACTCTGCAAATGTTTGTTACGGGCCATGCATGCGCCGCTCTATTAGACGTTATCGTACCAGAAAACATTTTTATTCGACCGTCCACAGCAATCCGATAAAATGTTATCGGATTCAAAAATTTGCACTTTGGATAATGGATTCAAAAACATCTTTGCTTGCAAATTATCGGCATGCAAATGAAGGAGGAAGATATATCGACCTCTCACTCATTGCCAACTTTCAAAGAAGACGTCCCACCAAAGATAATAGTCAAATTCACGACAAGGGATACGAGGAATAGCTTCTATACAAACCGAAGGAAGCTTATTGATTAGAAAGCTAAAGACCACCCTGGTCTTTGTATTACTGCAGAAAGCAAAGTATATATCCGAATTCCTTACCAAGTACAGGAAAGGGCTGTTCAGTGAAGTTAACAAGTTGAGGAAAAGGATCAGGTATGATGTAAACACATTTGGACTCAGAACAGCCAAATTTATGTTAAAAAATCAGACAAATTAACCGTAGTGATGATTAATTCATACGAAGAACTCGATGAATTTAAGAGAAATCTTCCCCCCGCATTTAAACCAAGCTTGAATCGCAATCGCCCAGGGCCCAGTTGTTCAAAAGCCGATTAGCATGCACTAACCCAGGGTTAAATGTTTAACCCACAATCTTGTTTTCTATCTTACAAGGAGAAATTTTAGCTGTAATTTTGGGGTCATTAACAAGACTTTTCCTAGAAAAATCCAAAAAGTATTCATAAATAACCGATTACCTAAAAGTTTCTTAAAAAAGAAATTCCTGTTTGAATTTGTGCTTATCCCAGGGTTAAACTTAACCAGCCTATGAACAACTGGGTCCAGTAAGATAAGTAGTGTGCCCAGTGTAATATTTCTTCGATATTAGTCTTCAATGAGTATTTAATGTCAAAATATTCCATAGCTTATTATAGCGCACTGTCATAATAACTGCACTACCGGTATTACAGTAATATCGAACTACTCTTTTCCTTTTCAAGACTTGGAAAATGATGAATTTGGCCTAAAAACCATAGGCTCGTGGGTTTACTGACTCGAAAGACCGACTTTCTGGAAAAGTTGATTTATACAAGGATATAGTTGTTCCACCAGACAAAACTGGCCCCTTTAAGTGCGCTCATTGCCGGATTTCATACCGGGAGAGCCTGAGTACAAGTTCCTTAGTTCTCATACGTACAAAATATGACTAGTATATAAAGAAAGACCATCCCATGAATAGCAAAATCCCAAAGTTTGATGATAAACGGATGAACAGTTAATGAAATACAGCTGTTTTAAAATACAAGAATTACTAAAGAAATGTATGGCGTCCGGACGCTATGTGAGGAATCGTCCGGATACCATATACATTTGTTTAGTAATTCTTGTATTTTAAAACAGCTGTATTTCGTTACCTTTTCATCCGGCGTTTAACATCAAACTTTGGGATTTTGCTATTAATGGCGTGGTCTTTCTTTATATACTAGTCATGTTTTGTACGTATGGGAGTTAATATATCCATATGTTTCCTACGCATTATTAGCATGTGGAAGTGCATTTAAAACACATAGTTGGTAAGGTGCCAGTCTATCGTGCGGGAGGTGTCAGGTTCGAATCCCGGCCGGACCAACACTCAGGGTCTGAAAATAATTGAGGAGAAAGCGCTGCCTAGCGCCTTTGCTCTAACATCTGCAAATGGTTAGACTTTCACGTCTTCTCGGATAAGGATGTTAAACCGTAGGCCCTCACGGATTATATCTTATATCTGTGCTTGTGTGACGTAATGTGAAAGGTCTCCGTCCACCTTAGAGTGGTAAAGATGGCGTCCCCAACTAGTAAGGCCTTTGGCCGGCTAGAAAAACTTGACACCTAAATAAAGTCTTTATTTATTTATCATCACTACTAATAGCTATAGCCGGTTTCATTTGACGTCATGGCGGCCATGTTGGTGTACTCATAACAAAAGAATTTTGATTACTTCTTTTGTTTTGTGCACCATGTTAACGTACGTTTAACAGAGCTCCAGTGATCTAATTAAAGGGCTCTAAGAGCTATGTCATCCGGTTGGACCTATAAGGTCATACAATTTGTTTTCATAGATCGACCTGAGCGAATCGTTTTTCTGAAAATACAAATGACATCAGAATTTATAATCAGCATGACGTCAGGATACAACGGAGTGCCGAGTGACAAAAAGCCACCACGATATGTCATCATAAAAAGGAATTTACAGAGAATGTATGGCCACCCAACTGTTTTGAATCATTGAAAACGCCACATCTATCATTCTACAAATTTTAGACTCAAATTTCATATTTTTGTTAGCTAGCACATAGATTTGCAATTGTATACTAATGAGGAAGTTTCAATTGGTGGTTTTTTCGAATAAACCCACCTGATGTACCAACACAACGAACTCAGCCTAGCTTTTGGACTCGTTTTGTGCCTTACTCAAAGTTACCTACTCATTTTGCCGCAGGCGCGTGGATGTATGTTTATATAAAAACACGATTTGAAAATCACTAGACGGGAGATGAAAATGTTTGAAAAATGATGTCACAAAGAAGAGGTTTTTGACGAACAAATAAAAGAAGTTTAGATGAATTCCGTAAAAGTATTAATAAAGAAAGCAACAAATTTTGGCATTGCATAATGGTATCTAACTCGAGATTTCTTGTAACGTAACCCGTGTGCTCCGGATATATTTACAATTTTTACCTCCCGTCAGCTCTATAGTCACGTGGACCTGGTCTTTCATTAACACACTTTTCAATAATGTACCAGTCAATTCCAAAACGCCCATCCCCCCCCCAGGCAATCCCCGGGCATTTGACTTGCGTTAAGCTCCGTACAGTTGGGAATTTGTCCCAAAATGAGGCCCGCCCGGTAGGGCATTTGACTTTCATGTCAAAACGGCTGTCAGCGGTCGGAAACAAAAGGATTTCGCTATTCTTCGATTCACTGACGTGAGCCGCTTTCACGGGTCATTTCTCAGTTGCTGTAACATGCCTGGAGGGTGGAGGATTTGACCCTCTTTGAAGCTCTAATAGATGGGGTATTTGACCGTCTAAACTGGCAACATAGCGGGGAATTTGACCAAAAGTTTTCAAAAAAGACAAATGTATCGGTAATTGCCCTGGGGGGGGATGGGCAGTTTTGGAATTGACCGATACATAAGTTTCATTCGACGAAATTCGATGTTGCAGATAACTTGAGAAGCTACTCAGAGCCTTCGCTATACATTTTGGTGAAAAAAAAGTTAATCTCAATAAAGAACTAGAACGTCTCTATGGAATTTACGAGCAAATTATTTATATTTTTCACGGATCTCTCCCAGGGAGCTGACGCCGTTACATTTCTAACAAATGTTTTTAAAAAACGTTTTAAATTTTATTCTAATTTTATTTTTGTTAGAAACCGTATCGTAGTTTTCTAAAAACTGAATTGGAAATAAATGAAAATTGACGTCTATATTGAGCCCGTTTGCTATCTCTGTCATTTTAAATTGACCTAAGACGGTTGAAACAGCTGTTAAATTACTGTTATCAACCGGTAGCAACAGCACCCAATTTTTAAAATTCAAATAAAAAGAAGTTTGAAATAAAGACTCAATTAGTAAGTAATTTTCTTTTTTCATGATCTTCGTTGTTGTAACAGCTACTCAGTTGCTCTTCCTGTTTCAATTCAGTTAAAGTATCGTAATCGCTGAAGGCAGAGAAGAAGTCCCAGGAAGCCGGTGCAATATTCTTCTCGAATAAATACTTCGTCAAATAGGAGACAACGGCAATCGTTATAAAGGTGCAAGCCATAGCCAGTGATTTGAAGGGAAACCTCTGACCGTACGTTTCGTTGTACAAAGGATACTCAATTATGGCAGGAATACCAATTATTCTCTCACCACCCAGGACACGTAGCATTAAGCCGACTATGTAACCGCAAAACGATCCATAAACGTTGCTATGACGTAGGTAAATGATGCAAACAAGTTGTGGAAAGAGCATGACGTAGACAAAGTCAGAGGTGAGATAATACAAGGCGTAGATAGATTCTACCGTGAGGGCAAGGGTACACCCAAATGAAGCTACAGCAACGATAAACATGCGCATTACCCAAACAACTTCTTCAGAGGAAGCCTGGGAGCGAAGAAAATATATTTAATAAGATAATAGCAATAATAACAATAATTACTTTATTTATACTCTGATTTCTGGAGTAGCTGTAAAGCTAATATCTCCACGTTTCACACAAACACAACGCAATGAAAAATCCCAACTGATAGGAGGCAAACCAGTTGGCTATTTACAAAGCGTGGTGGATATAACTCAGGAGTCATCCAAGACAAACCCTGACAGTGGTCAGTGTGAGATTTGAACCCCAACTGATAGGAGGCAAACCAGATACAAAGCCCAGTTTTTTTTTTCTGCTTTTTGAGCGTTGTAGGTCTCATAGGTTTTAGATTATTATTCTAGAAATAGGCGCGAAACTTCATTTTTAAAGAAAATAACTTCACTTCCAACCTTCTGATAAACTTTCTTTGCGTTACTTGACATCAGTTCAATTACATAAAATCTATTTGTAGCCAACCAGAACGCACGTTATTTCAGGATTATGTTCTATGATAGTTTGAAGAAACTCACCCGTGGTCTGAGAAGTGGTCGGTAAATGTTGCGAGCAAAAATGGTGCTAGTGCCAAGCATAGATGAGTCAGCAGATGACATCACAGCAGCTGCTACCGCTGCAAGGCCAATAACTCCCACCCAGTCCGGAGTTAGGTATCGTAGAACGAGAGGGAGAATGAGAGAAGGATCAGGGGAGGGGAAAGTGTAGTTTGTCGCGTTAGGTTGTGGACTGTATAATCCAGTTTGAGACCAATCTACAAAAAAATTACAATAAAGAATAAAAACATAAAAAGTAAACAAAAACAGCTCTAAACAGCTGCTCAAGAAAAACAATTCTGTGTCTAAACATTGACATTTGACAACCAGTCAGAAGATAAGAAAAACACAATCTTGATGCTATATCAATATTGATTTATTTCAGTAAAAATCTTAGCTTAGCTTCAAAAGCCGATTCAAAATTGTAGGTTTAATTGTGTTATGAATTATGTCTGTAAATTTAAAAAACGATGAATTAGAAAAATAATGCACCGTAGTTTTAAAATTCAATGTTTCGGTTGATCATTTCTCCACTTAACCCTATCTAGCCTGGAGGATGGGGGAGATGATTCAACCCTCCCTCAGCTGGTTTTTCAGCCATAACCTCTGTACGGTTCAGAGAATATTAATGAATCTGTAAGACTTTTCCAAAAAAATTTTTAGGAATCTTTTCATAAACAATTAATTACTCTACGATGTATACTGTAACCATGGTAACCAAGAAATGAATGGCTGTTTTTGCAGTTTTAGTTTTGGGGATTTTCAAAATCATTTTAACACTTTCAACTTTGTAATTATAATAAAAACAGAATTTTCAAAACAAAACGTGAATTGTGTAAATTTATGATATTTGATAAGATTATGTCAAAAATGGTCTATTATATATGGGTAAAGTATGAACATTTTGAAAAACTTTCCTCAATTATGTTTTTTTGTACATATATTCACTATAAATTGCTATACAGAAGAATAGCATCTTATTCTTTTATATGCAGTTTCTTTTACTAATATTATTTTAATACGACCGATATAAAGCAGTTTTTTGTTGTTGCCATGGGCAACGGCTTCCTTAACTTCTTTATATTATAGCTTTAGACGTAATCCTGCAAATTCCAAGGAATGCATGTCAGATAATGAAGATATATAACCTAAATTAACTATTTGAATTTCCTATCTTAAAATTTTGCTTTTACTGTAAGTCAAATAATGAAGATATATAACCTAAACTAACTATTTAGATTTCCTATTTGATCATTTTGCTTTTACTGTAAGTCAGATAATGAAGATATGTAACCTAAATTAACTATTTAGATTTCCTATCTGATCATTTTGCTTTTACTTTATTTAGATAATGAAGATATATAACCTAAATTGACAATTTAGATTTCCTATCCGATCAGATAATGAAGATATATAACCTAAATTGACTATTTAGATTTCCTATCAGATCGATCATTTTGCTTTTACTGTAAGTCAGATAATGAAGATATATAACCTAAATTAACTATTTAGATTTCCTATCTGATCATTTTGCTTTTACTGTAAGTCAGATAATGAAGATATATAACCTAAATTGAATATTTAGATTTCCTATCCGACCATTTTGCTTTTACTGTTAGTAACAACGATAAATGTTTAATGTTGTCATGGCAACACATAAATATTTTGGTAAATATAGTATTTTTCTTGAATAGGGATTTTCGCTGGCATTATTTTTACTTTTGTGATTTTTTTACTAGTTTTTGAAAATTTATTACGTTTCTAAATACGGTAACACAAACAATAAATCTTGGGAGTCACAATGCATTGTGGGATTTCATCATCAGTATGTCATACTATGGGCGGACGTGGTTGGTGAGGTTGGTAAGATCTCTGCTTTCCAACCACAAGGTCCCGAGTTCGATCCCCGGCACTTTGCCGAAATTCGAATATTTGT
>JAOTRI020135222.1:0-11116 GCA_028564885.2 Zoanthus sanctaehelenae
TTGGACGTATTGCATTTTTCACCGGTGAAATATAGAATTCTATTTGCAACGTTTATTACCTGAAATTCTCGCTATATTTAAAGGTATAATAAATATAATTAAGCTCAATGACACTGGTTGTATATCATAGCACACTTATCAAGATTCGGTGCATTTTGTGACATGATAGTTAAAGGGGAGGCCGTGAATCGTGATGAATATATATCGAAACGCGAAACGTATATTTAAGCAATATCCAACAACATCCACGCTGGATGTTAGGAGAACAAAAGAAAAGTTTGAAAATCCAGAGCCAAAGGCTTTCATGAAATAACCGGCACAATAAGGCACCGTTAATTAACCAATAACAACGCGCTTACCATATTGGTTATCTAATAAATCCTAATATCTAGCGCTAGACACCGACCCTGATGGGATACCCGAAAATAAGATAAAAAATGCATTTAATTTTGAAACAGTGCGTCACCGGTCATTTTGACTTCCTCTTCAAATTAACAAATAGTCCCCTAAGTTACGGGAACCAACCAGAGTGCGCGAAAATGAGTATAGGTTGCTTGGTAAATTTTGATTAAAGATACTCAAAGTACAACACTATAGTTAACATATACTAGGTACCTGTAGTAGCCATATATTTAGTATATTAGTCCCATCCAGATATTTTTAAATGTCAAATATTAAAATACGTTTTAGTTCCATCCATATCTTTAATATATTAGTGCCATCCCCTTCTTTAATATATTAGTGCCATCCATATGTTTAATATACATTAGTGCCATCCATATCTTTAATATATTAGTACCATCCATATGTTTAATATACATTACTGCCATCCATATCTCTATATGTATATTTTAATACATTAGTACTATCCATATGTTTAATATACATTAGTGCCATTCATACCTTTAATACATCAGTGCCATCCATATCTTTAATACATTAGTACCATCGATATGTTTCATATACATTAGTGCTATCCATATCTTTATGTGCATATCTTTAATCTATTAGTAACGTCCATATGTTCAATATACATTAGTGCCATCCATACCTTTAATACATTATTACCATCGAAATGTTTCATATACATTAGTGCCATCCATATGTTTAATATAGTAGTGCCATCCATATCTTTAATATGCATTAGTGCCATCCATATCTTTAATATGCATTAGTGCCATCCATATCTTTAATATACATTAGTGCCATCCATATCTTTAATATACATTAGTGCCATCCATATCTTTAATACACTGGTACCACCCAAATCTTTCATATGTTAGTACCATCCATATCTTTAACATATTAGCGCTATCCATATCTTTAATATACATTGGTGCCACCCATATCTTTAATATACATTAGTGCCATCCATATCTTTGATATATTAGTGCCATCCATATCTTAATATTCATATCTTTAATATTAGAAACATCTATATCTTTATATTCATACTTTCAATATATTAGTGCTATCGAAATCTCCGATACATTAGTGCCATCCATACTTTGACACTAACTTTAAGACACTTCTTTTGAAACATTTGAGAAGTTGGAAGCTTAATACCTACCGTAATAGACTCCATAGCAACATCCAGATGCAATAATTGAGCCTAGAAGTTGAGACAGCCAATATGTAGGAACTTTCTTCCATTGCAGCCTTCTGATGACAGCAAAAGCCAGAGTAACAGCTGGATTCATATGGGCTCCTGGAATGTTAGCAATAGAGAAGCAGTTTCTTTAAAGGAGCACTAAAAAATGCTAAGCCAATCTATTTTAATTTAAGTCTGGTGGTATAGTAGATCAATTCTGAGACATTAAATATAGAAAACAAAAAAAGCTCGCAAGAAAAGGTTTCATACCGTAGCAGCAAATGAGCTTGTCAGTGGTGTGGTATAATACAGGCTACGATATTCAGAGTATAAATATGGCAGTTTGATTGGAAATTGTGATATTTTTGGCCAATCAAGGTCTTGTGAAGTTGCTTTTCTTTAAAGGGGAATCTCACCTTAAATTCAATTTTTTATCGTTTGAAATTTTGGCATAGTATTACAAATATTTTTTTTCGGATTCAGCGCAAAGCGCTAGGTACAAAAACAATAGTACTCATAGTCCCCTACTCGGTTAATGTACCCTATATCCACCCCCTCTGCAAACCCCTTGCTATTAAAATGTGAAAAAAATTAACAAGAACAAGCAGAATAAACATTCTTGCGTCTGCACTTTACACAAATTATTTTGTATGTTCTTATGTCGTCCTGACATAAGTATTCAGTCTCAGGTAAAAAAGATCCTTTAGTTTCTTCTTGAAAATATTTAGAGAAGAGGCTGCCTTGATGTCTTCTGGCAGTGCATTCCACATGTTTACGATACGCTGGAAGAAGGAGTCATGGAAGGTGACGTTATTTTAAGTTGTTAGCCAAAAAAGTTTTGATATTTTGTAACGAATAAACCTGGTTAGCTAGGTTGGTAAGGCGCAAGTCTTCTGTGTTGGAGGCCGGGGTTCGATTCTCAGGATGTTCATAAAACTGAGGAGAAGGTGCTGCCTTTCTCTAACATCTGCAAATGGTTAGATCTTCGCGTCTTCTCGGATAAGGACGTTAAACCGTAGGTCCAGTCTCTCGACCCTCTATCGGGCGTCTTAAAAGAACCCACGTAGTGATCCAGGTGTTGTGGTCTGTCCGTTCTTCTGAGGACATTTCTTGATGATATATGTAAGCCGCTTTAGCGGACAATCTAAGACCCTCAACTGTCAAACCTTGTACTGATCATTGTAAAGAGCCTTTGATCATATACATATGGAAAAGGCACCATAATAAAGGCTAAAGTTTAATTTATTTTTTATTATTTGATTAGTGGCTAAATATGTGATGTCAGCGGTTATTTATCACGAAGGTTACGATATTAGAATGATTAAAACCAGGGGAAAAATGGTTTCTGAGCAGCTTTTGGGTGGTAATAAATATCACAATTTCAAAGTAAACTGTCATATTCATGCTCTTAATATCGTAAGCAGTATGTCATATCACATTGCTGACCATCAAATTATGACCACGGTATCAAACCATATCTTGACGACTTCATACAAGTTTTGTTTTGTTTTGTTTTACAACATTGAGGCACCTAGTAAGGTTACAAGAAGTAGAGATAATAGGACTCGAGATTCCTTACAAGGATCTTACTCCTGGGCCTACGGTTTAACGTCCTTATCCTTATCCTTATCATTAGCTGTATGCTAATGAGGTCATGGCCAACCTACCATTATTATTTGAGTAAATACCTGCTAAAAAACCTCCCTACTTGTCATCTTGCCAACGTACCATTATTAGCTGAGTAAAAACCTGCCAAAAAAACCTTCCTACCTGTCATCTTGCCAGCCTACCATCATTAACTGTGTAAAGACCTGCCAAAAAACCTTCATACCTGCCATCTTGCTAACCTACCATCTTTAACTGTGTAAGCACATGCCAAAAAGCCTTATTAGTCGTTCTACCTACTGTAACTACATTGCCTATGTACAGACCTGCTAAACAACCTTCCTCTTTACCTGTCGGAATAATTACCTATCTACAATACCTACGTACAGAAATGCCAAACACCATTTCTATCTACCTGTTAACTCGGCTACCTACATACAATATCTGTGCACAGACCTGCGAAACATCTTTGCCATCTACCTAATAGCCTGTCTAAATACCTGTACTGCCTATCGGCAAACCTGCCAAACCCTTTCCACTCTACCTGTTAGAATGCATACCAACCAAAATTACCTATGGACAGATCTGTTAAAAACCTTTCATACCCCATACATAAAAAAACTGCCTCCTACATCCTGCACTACCTACAGGGTTCTTCCACGTTGCTCAAGGCTAATACCAGGACTTTTCCAGGTAATTTCCAGCAAAGATGAATTTTTACAATGTTTCGATATACGAAAGATACTGAAAGATAAAGTCAATTCCAACACCAAAATACAAACTTTCTTTTTCTTTTGACACAGGAACCAGTTAATGACAGAAAAACTGCAGAAAACATTCATTCTCATTTAATTCATTACGCTAAATATCACTGAACTCTCTAAAAAATGTAACGATGTTAATGATGGTCTACAACGAAGAATACTTGAATGCGGGAAGCAAAAACAGTGCGAAGAAGTTACACAAATGTGTAAACTGCACGCCTAGATGTACATTACCTATTCACAGTAGTTGATCCACATACATAGTATCTGTACCTCAATATATGACGGACCGTTAAGCTATTTTTATTAATTTTCTTTGAAAAAATTTTGATGGAACGTAATGTAATGTAAGTGATAATCAATACACTTACCTGATATACCAAGGCCCCAGTAGCAACCGAATGTCACTCCCATACCCCAACCAAGGTTAACAGAGAAAAACGTTCCAAACTGAGATCGACTCAAAACATACTGCGCCACTGAACCTATTCCAAAACTCTGCAGATGATATAACAAAATTATTTTTTTAAATTTACAAGCATGACAAGCATGATAAACATACTAAGTAACTTACTAAGCAATCTTCAAATCTATCTACCTACCAACTTCTACAAGTAAGAACCAAGGAAGCTTAACACTAACTTACCAACTGACATTCACACATACCAGCCAAATAACTTTCAAACCTACTCACAAACCACACTTCACATCTAATTACCAGCCAACATTCACATCTAATTACCAGCCAACATTCACATCTAATTACCAGCCAACATTCGAATCAACTTACTAACCAACATTCACACCTACTTACCAACATTTACACCAACTTACCAACCAACCTTCACACCTACTTACTAACCAACATTTACACCTACTTACCAACCAACCTTCACACCTACTTACTAACCAACATTTACATCTACTTACCAACCAACATTCACACCTACTTACCAACCAACATTTACACCTACTTACCAACCAACATTTACACCTACTTACCAACCAACATTTACACCTACTTACCAAACAACATTTACACCTACTTACCAACCAACATTTTCACCTACTTACTAACCAACATTTACACTTACTTACCAACTAACATGTACACCTATTTACCAACCAACATTCACACCTACTTACTAACCAACATTCACACCTACTTACTAACCAACATTTACACCAACTTACCAACACTTATACCTACTTATCAACCAACATCCACACATACTTCGAAACCAACATTCACACCTACTTACCAATCACCATTCACATCAATTTACCAACCAACATTCACACTAACTTACCAACATTCACACCTACTTACAAACCAGCCTTCACACTTACTTACAAACCAACATTCACATTACTTATTAACATTAAAAAAATTTACCATCATTCACATCAGTTTACCAACATTCTAACCTACTTTCAAGCCAATACACCTTTCAAACAACCAACCTGCACTCCAACGTTACACACATCTACCAATTTCTACACCAACTTTTATACAAACTTGCCAACCATCATTTATATCTACCAAAAAATTAATCTTCTACACATTTCAGCCGATCAATCAAACTTTAGAGTATCAGTGCTGTTTCGTCTTACCATCAATATGAAAGTAGAAATGAACTCCGACAGGGCTTCACGAACTATGACGGGAGTTTTGACTGACGAAAGAATACCCATTTTTTGTAATTTTTGATGAGGTTCTGAAAAAGGCATCGAAGTTAGGAACTTTGTTAGTAAGAGTTGTCTCAAACGAAATCACAACTTGTAATGAAGACTAATCTATTTCGATAAATCATCTGGAAACAAACTAACGTTGTGGAATGGTATTGTATAGATTATCTTGTATCGAACATATATTTGTGCAAACCAGATTTGATTGTCCAACTATCGCTGGTCGAGAACAATACGATATTTTAGTATATACCACACAAGTGAATACTGCTTTTCGCGCCCGCTGATTGGCTAACTTGGAGGTGATTAGCTAACTTGGTGGTGATAAGCCAAGTATTATTCACCTCCTAGTAGCAGACGAAAAATAAAATGACTTCCTGTTTCGCTTTGATTTTAAAATGTCACAAATAAAGTTACTCTTTGGTCCACCAGTTAGTTAGTCAGTTTGTGTGTCATACACTAAAACAATCATTCACTTCAGTGTCAGTGAAAGTGGTGGATATTCAACCAACAAATATCCCCTTCAACTCGGGTGAATAACTGTTAAATGTAGTCTGGATCGAGCAACAACTTGGTACAACCGACATACATCATCACTAAACTTTGTTAGCATAGCCTACAACCAGTTACAATACAGGGGGTTAATCTTCACTGAGCCTTTTACACCGTGTTTCTAATGATGTATCAGTTTGGCCGGATCTTTGACCTCTAGCAACGAGCTGGTAAATCTGTAACAGCAAGCTGAGAACAGGAAATTAAGTTGGCTTAGTGGTTATCAGTCGCGCCTTTGATCTCTACGACCCGTGATCGCTTCATAGTCTCCGTATGCAATGAGATATATTTATCAAAATATATATGACTCCGACAGAATTTCTTCACGTACTCCGGTTTTCCTCCATCTACAAATTCGACTTTTGTTGCAAGATCTGATGAGCCGTCGGGCAATTATACATTAGTAAAATAAATTATAAATGCAAAAGTTTAATACAAATTTTGAACCATTTGTTAATTCTATTTAATTTTATTTTTTGTAAAACAAAACAGGTCTAGCTTCAGATTTTGAACGAAGTTGCTATGTTTTTAATTTGAAAAATCTTAATCTTCTATCGCTTTTTTTTTATTTTAATTTGCTTCAGTCACAGTAGTTGCAATATATTCAAAGATTGCTTAAATTAAATAAAGATAATTTTGAAACTGCAATCATGTTTACGTTTTGAGGTCAAATTAATCCATTTATCTGACAAACAACCGGCGCAATAACTTATTATCTTTTGACTACTGAGTTCCAAGCATCTTTGGCTTCAAACGACTTTGGCTTACAAATTTCAATCTTTCAAAAAATTCGAGTAAAGTTGAAACATAGACTGCCGTTTGCTTCAAACTCACAAAAAATATTTTACAATCCAAAGCACAATATATTCAAGTCAATCGCCCTTTTCATAGCACGAGGTCTTTGCAAGGTCTGTTCTGATGCAAAACGCGATCATATGATCGACAACACGAATCGTGATTTCGTGAAATTTTCTGGGCTTCCTGTATAGGGTTACTTTCTTACACTCATTCATTTTTCGTTCATTCATTTATTTTTGCTACTATTAAGATTATTTACACTCCTTTTTTTATAAAGGACGGCAACGGAGCCCGTGTAGGCTATGATAAGGCTTACAAAAAGGACTACCTAGGTTAAATAATATAATATCTAAGTATGTCAATTTTAAATCACTGTCAGGCAATTTAAAAAAAAAGAAAAAAGAAAAAAAAAGAAAAAATGGAACGTATGAAAGTCGGAAAAGATGATATAGTCATACAAGTTGACTTATTGAGTTTACATGTGTCTTCAGTTTAGAGTGAATTTGGTAAAACTAGTTGCATTCTGAATTTCAGGACTGAGAGAATTATATAATTCTGTTTGGGGCCTTAAAATTGAAGAGAGGAAACCATTAGATTTGTCCGGCAGTAAAATTGCAAATGCCAGGAATTCTTATTTCTAGTGTTATAGTGATGAATGGAAAAATGCCCTTTTTATAAAGATACATGATTTTATCAAGATGGAATTTAATAATGTCATTGAATTTAAAATCTTTAAATTGATAAATCTAGGAATCTTATTTCAATTTTCTTATTTACATCACAGTGGCATTGCGGCTTCAGCCCCATAAAAGGCTGTAGCCACAAGAACTGTTAGAGAAAATAGTCTTTACATGGTCATAATTTTAAATAATGAATAATATAAGATTACAAATTTGCAATTATTATTAGCTATTAATGAATGCTGGATTCTAAAGAAGATCATTGTGTTATGTAAACTACTTGTTAAGAATTATGATGCTAGTATAATACATAATTTTTTCTCTAAATACCCAGTCTTCTGTTTTGTCAAAAGATTTTGGTAGCGTATAGTTGTTTGCAATTTTTCTCAGGCCTTAACACTCTACCCTAAAGCTGATATTACACGAGGCAATTTTTTGTGCAACTTGTCAAATTGCAAAGGGGGTGTTACATGGCGCAATGACTCCTGCAACTTGAATTTTGTAACTAAAATCATTGCGAAAAGTATAACAGGGTTTTACTTTCGGCAATGATGTCTGCAACTTGTCTCGCAATGATTTTAGCCACTGCACGGGGTGTTACACGCTGTAATGGCTCATGCAACTCATTTTGCAATGGCGTTGCGAGACAAGTTGCACAAAAAATTGCCTCGTGTAACATCAGCTTAACTCCATTAAAGCCTCTTGAATATTTTGAGGTCTTCTGGATGAGATTTGAGGCAGGAGATAAGTTTTGTAAATGTAATTTTTTAAGGAGAAATTTGAGTATATAGGGGAATTTTTTAGTTATTAATATTCTTTGCAGTTTGCAGAGTTTCTTAACCAGTCCACTCCAACAACTTTGATTTCTTTCACAAATTAACAGACAAAATTGTCATTCTTGAAACACAGGTAGGCCCAAGCTAAAAATGACTAATAAATTTATCATAAGAGTAATTTAGTATGCAAATATATAGAGAATGTATTTACAAGATTTCGAAAGTACAATATTTTTTCGTTTAAATCTAAATTAAGCGATTGCAAAAAAAAACTCACCATATCTTTTCATGTTTTCAGAAATCCCCTGACTCAAATTTGGCAAATTCCATTGGAGTATATAAATTTTGACTCCAAGAAGCCATTTTATATATTATTAGGGATTACTGAGAACATCAAGACACTATGAGTGTCTTTCTCAATCTTTATTTGGATTTAAAAAAGAGACCGTACTTTCAAAACCCTACACATTTTATATAAAAAGTTACTCTTATGGTAAAGATATTTTTCGTGGTGAGCTTGGGCTACCTGTGAAATAAAAACAAGTGTTTTGGCCGCCTTTTCAATCCATTGTCAGTATTATAACAAAAATAGCAAAGTCTTAATCCTTGAAAAACTGTCGTAACGATAAAAATAGAACTAGAAGGAGACATTGACGGACATTGACTGGGGAAACAAAAACTATTATAAGTCGGCGTATTTAAAATGTTGTCTATATCTCACTATTAAACAGATGTAAATCCAAAAACAATGTTGATTCGCTGCGTATAGACTCTCTAAAATCAAATCTTTTCGTATGATACAGCTATTATTTAAGCAAAAACAGCATTCTTACCTCAAACACTTATGTTATTTGTCAAGCATGTAAAACAGTCGAATGAAACGAGCTTGCATATGACTGTCAGTGGCTCGCGGATTACCATTTATAGCTCAATTAAAACGAAGTACTCCGGAACTGCTGACAGTGTCATGTGATTAATCAAACATCATCACAAAACACCTGCAACGATATAAATTCTTTTTTAAATAGGTCAGATATTCAACTTTGGATCTGGATTCTAAAATGCACAAGAGAGCTTTTCACGTTCAGAAATATTGCAAAGTTAGGGGCCATGCAAAATGTATTGTATCCCCAGGCCGGAACAAAACCATAAACTCAAAATAAGTGTGTGCCCCGCTTCAGTTCTTATAATAAAAAAACCTTTAGCCCCGCCTGAGTTACACTCGAAAATGTTTCTGCCCTGCTAAAGTCTGTATATAATTTGGATAAACTGTTTTTTCAAAAAAAAGCAAATTATGGATTTCCCTAGAACTTTTTCTAACATTTTTGCCTTTCCTAACACTTAATTATGAATATAAGCCCATAAAATAATTTAAATCATTAGTATTATTCTTTACTGGTAATAATTACTGTACCATTTTTGCTATCAAATACTATCTTTGGCGCGCACTGACGCCAGCGTATTAACTTTTTTTAATAAAACGTTAACCCTTTCAGACCCTGTTCTATTGTTCAATTCTCCCTACTTGTTCCCATACTTTGTATCTCGCAAGTTTGAGAGAATTTCACTTTTTATCATATGTAGTTTGCTTTGTTTGATCAATTTTCCATTTTTTCACTAACAAATGTGTAATTTGCGTGTGTTATGTACAGAGAAGTTGGATGTTATAGATAACTCACTGGGATTAAAGGTTAATATATGACGAAAAAGGCGAGCGAGAAGTAAAACTTTTGCATAACAATGAATGGCGAAGTGTAACGTCACACAAATTAAGATTTGTGAATTTGTGGAACTTATCAAAATTATCCGACAGATTAGGCCTAAAAATATTAATTATCCTTTCAAAAAATCAGAATGTTGGTGCAAAATAAAGTACCAAAAATACCATAATATTCTTTGTTTGTCTACCCAAAATTTTTCATAAGCATTGTTTCCAGTTTCTCTTGGGATCACTGTAAGTCCCAAAAGAAAATAAAAACGATGCTTATGCAAAATTTGGGTGGACAAACAAAGAGTATTATGTTATTGTCGGTGAGATAAATTTTTACAGATATGCTCCAATAACTCCATACAAATCCTTTTAAAAGTGGCTTGGCTCATAAAGTTATGTACTAAGGTAATTTTATAAGGATTTGCATGGAGTCATTGGAGCATAACTGGTAATACCTCATTGTTGGTGACAAAATGGTAAATTTTGGCATGGAGTCATTTTTCATCTTGATCTTTCTGAATACTACAACCAAATTAGTGATTTACAAATAAACTTTTTGTGTCGTCATGGCTTCGGTACTCTATTAAATTCATTTTTAAAAGAATATTGGTTTCAGAACTGAAGTTGAATATTCTTATTTTTGGCTGAACATATTCTTACGAATTTCCGTATGTAAAGTGACTGTGGAATCAAAGTGTTTCAACTGATCAGCATGGTGGGTCGATCGATAACTGGGTTAGTATCACCCAACTAGTGGACTATCGCGAATTGCAAATCCAGCATTTTGATTGGCTACGCTACTGGTGGTCTATTAGTAATAGTCATCGAGTAGCGAAATTCGCAGGTTTTGAAAACCAGTTTTTTTTTTTCTTCTTGCCGGTTATTGCTTTTTCTGTCCAACTAGTTAGGTGATACTAAAACAATTAGACCTCTCGGCCTCATGGACTACG
>JAOTRI020135232.1:0-11114 GCA_028564885.2 Zoanthus sanctaehelenae
TCTTTATTATATAAAACAAATAGATTCCATGTTGCCGTGCGTCTGTTCAGTAATAGATCACAGAAGACGTCAAAATGCGATAAGAACATCAGTGACACACTCGGCGACCACTTTTTAGTTCTTACCGCATTTTGACGTCATCTTTGATCTATTACTGAACAGACGCACGGCAACATGGAATCTATTTTTTAAATATATTTTTCCTATACCGAAACAGTTCTTAGTTGCGCCTTGCATGTGTTAAAGCACATAGGCGGAATAAACTATCTTCTGAGTTTATTAGCCAATTTTATACGGTGGAACCAAACATTCAGAGATACAAATACAAAATGTTGAGATTTGCACCCTTTCTCTTTCATTTTATCATAAAAAGCAAAACTCGATTACAAAAGCAGGTTTGTAGTCAGTTGCGGTTGTTCAGCGGTCATGAATATTTAAACACGATACGGCACTCACTCATGCAGTACCATTTACACTTGTTATCTAAAAAAACTCCTTCTTGTTTTACTTTTGTCATTTATCGCTGATATCACAAATTAGATTACCTATAATTACTCTGTAGAACATCATTTCATTTTCTATTGTTTTGTTTTAGATGCGGGTAAAAAGAATTCGTACAAACGTCGCTTGAAGTTTCGTCATGTTGGTTTGGCCGCGGTGGTGTCTGCACGGCTAGCATCGTTTTCTTCATCAAAAAAAAGAAGAGAACAGGGCAAGTGATTTTTACACTTTATTTTGAAACTATTTCTGGTGATTTATGAGTCGACTTAATTGCGAAGCAACAATAAGGGAGATTTTTATACACTTTGCTATGAAACTACCAATAATTCACTACGGATTTGTTTTTAAACTCTAAGCGCGCGACGTATATAAATGCTCCGTTCGCAAAATGAAAAATGGCTTGGTCGCTTATATTATCAGCACCTTATATATATATTCAAGTAACGGATAATGAAATCTAAGCCATGCATTAGATTTGATAAAACACTCCGGCCTTTTAAGGACACTAAACAAATGTTTAGATACTGTAATTCCCCTTGTACTCAAAAACGTCCGTTGTGTTTTATCACAGTCTAATGTATGGCTTAGGATTCTTCATCTTTTTATTAATAGAGATCATACATGCCAAAAAAACCCAATAAATTCGTGTTTTCCACGTTTTCTATTCGGATAAACATCTGTTAACATTTTGTTCAATCAGAAAATGATTTGAGTCCTTTCTATAAGCGATTACATTCATAACCGCTATTTAAAACAAAAATTTTTCTGCAAGCCTTATGTTGATAATTATTCATTTCTTCCTTAACTATATTTTCAATGCATGTTTTTTCTCGTTGAAGAAAGAAGAATTTAAAAGTAAGAAATATTTTTCATCTTGGCTAAAGTATTATCTGATTGCGAGCAGATTGAAAATTGACATTCCTCCATTGGTACTTTGGAAAGCATGCAATACCGTTCTCTGTAATCTAATTAATAGAACTGATATGTCTGCTCATTAATTTATAACATAGAGGACAGGGCTTTTTTCTTTAATTGAGGGCAAAATTACTAGGCGCTGATTGGTTGCTGGTTTGCGACAACGACACCAACAACGACACCGACAATGACAACGACACCGACACCGACAACGAGTCCGACAACGACACCGGCGACGACAACGACACCGACAACGATGACGACAACGGCAATGACGACAACGACAACAACACCGACGACGACGACAACGACACTGACAACGACGACGAAAACGACAACGACACCGCTGACGACAACGACACCGTTGACGACAACGACAATGACGACAACAACACCGACAACGACGACGACGACACTGATAACGAGACGATAACAACAACGATGACGATGACGACAACGACAACATCAACAACACCGACGACGACGACAACGACACCGATGACGACAACGACAACGTGGACAACAACGACACTGACAACGACATCGACAACAACACCGACGACGACAACGACGACGACACCGACGACGACAACGACAACGATGACGACAAAGTCAACGACAATGACGATAACGACAACAACACCGACGATCACGACAACGACGATGACAACGACGACGACGATACTGACAACGATAACGACAACGACACCGATGACGACAACGACACCAAGAACGAAGATTGGTTTAGAAGAGAGCACACGAAGAATTTTGCCCTTTATGTCATAAACATGTAATCGCATTCTTCCTCTTAAAATTAAGGATTAATTTCACTTGTGTTTTCAATTTTATCCAAATTACCCTCGTCGCTCCGCGACTCGGACAATTTTGTAAAAAAATTGAAAACACTCATGAAATTAATCCTTAATTTTACTCGGCCTCATGCGATTACCTATATAAATTAGTCAGTTCCCTTCTAAATATATGATTCTAACTTCTAAGATAGTTTTAAAGTTCATAATTTGAATTGATTTTTTAAACAGAGAAATTTAGTTTTTCAGAGTTCTCTATTGACATTGTGAGGTATATTTATCCTTCTAAGCACCGTGGCTAATACTAAGTCTGAGTGGAAACCAAATTTGAATGATTGAAGAATAGTTTTGAAATTAAACTTGTAAAGATAATTCAATACAAACACCAAGAAAAACAATAAATATAGTTGCCACCTTAAAACCACATATGAATGATTTTTTAGTTTAAATTTTACGTCACTAGTAGGTTCCGATTTCTGAAGAGATTAAAATAAGAATTTTACTTTGACTCATTTAACTTGAGTAAGAACATTTTTAAGCATTATTTGCCGAGAATACCATATTCTGATTGAGAATCAACATCTGAAAAGTTAGCTGTATCTAGTTGACTGACTAACTTGTTTGAGGTCTGGGACCAACTAGAACTCAGAGCTAAGCTGCTCGCCCAAGATTTCCAAGTTTAAGCTTTTAGTGGTTATAAAAAGACTGAAATCGAAACCTGAGAGGTGACAATATTTATCAAACAAAAAAATCCTCCATGTACGGTTTTAAAGTGGCAACAACATTTTTTCCGAGTGAATTTTAAAATTATCTTTAAAAAGATCCTTATGCCAATTAACAGTAGCCCTTAAATTTTTTGGACTGTGAAATACAAATATGCTATAAGAACTTCAGACAGGAGGGCCATAAGTAGGAGCAAACAACTTCCATGTTCTAATGTCATGACGCTTGCATGAAACAACTTGGTTTTAGTTTAATTCTTGCGAATTCAGACCAATCGCATGCGTCCATTTTTAATCAATGGCGTCGCTGTAAGTTTGTATGAATTATCTGATTGAAATTTCTTGTGACTAGCGATCGAAATATAAATTAGTCCGTGAATACACCCTGAGGCATAGGTCTATTATGGGAGTTGCTCGTTCCTACTTATGGGGGTCTGATTCAGACGAATTCAATCATAGATGGAAATGAAATGTTTATCTCTTTGAATAGCGATGCACTAAAACGTTTTTTTAAGATTAAACTCAATGAATATGAATTCAATATTACAAACTAGGTGATGAAGAAAGAAGTGCATCACGTACTCAGTTTGAGAAGACGGACGTTAGAGAAGATCAAACGTCAACCGCACGTCGAATAGTAAGCGCATGTAGCCTTGGCTCGGATTATGATGTCAATCGCCAGGACTCCATATTTTCGACTTTTCTACAAGTCCCAGACTCTTCTCACCGCCGTGATTCTGGTACATCTTACTCTAGCAACACCGAGATGGAATCTCTACCCTCCTCCCCAGGGTATCAACATAATGCACCAGTTGCATTTGGATCTCGTCTCTCGAGTTTGACGCCATGTTCGGATAATGGAACGGATCAGCTGGTGTTTTGTGGTCCATCGACTTACGGAAGGCCTTCACTTGCTTCCCCAACCTCAATGGATTTTTCACAGAGTCAGTATACTAATTTTCTTTTTTGTTAGATTAATTTTACAACAACATAATGTTGCAGTTTTGTTGCCATTGTTTTTATTATTGGTTAAAATAGTTTGAAAATTAAGTTATACCAAACCAAACTGATTTGTTGGGGAACGAAAAAATGTTCAAAATAATTTATATCGGTTGGGCGATAAGAAAATGAAAAAATATGTAATTTACATAAATTAGGACCGTGTCACACCATGTGTGAAATTTCAACTATAACGAAAGGTAATAATAAACAAGGGATACGAAAAAACAACAACAAAAACTTTATTTATTTTGGTCAAAGAAAGCGAATGTTTTTCCATGTGTACTGAGAGAAATCTAAAAACTGAAATTGAAATTGATTCATCACATTTTATTTTTTTGTCTGCATTTGGTATAAAATGATGTTCTGTTGGATCCTAGTCTGCCAAGCAAGCGTTTCTGTTGCGAAAAAAGCGAAAGGAGGGGGTGGAACAGAGGAAGCAAGGAAACATCTCCCTTCTAAATCCCTCTTCTCCCTTTTTTGCTCTCGCCCTAATTTTTACGCGGCTAAAATAGAAAATCTGGCCAGAAACCAATGGAAACGCTTGCTACGCACGCTAAGCGGATTCATGGCCAAACAAGCCTAACACATCAACCTGGCCTGGCAGTATTTTGTTTAATTAAAGGTACTTAAAAACGCCTTTAAATATTTCAGACGTTTCTCGGTTGAAACACAACTTTCTTCAAGGATAGTAAAGTTTAAAAATGTAAAACGAAAACAATTATATACAAGAAAGTTTTTAAATTCAGTTGCTCATATCTTTAGAAGTTAACTTTAAATATTCATTGTAGCCATAAACCATTGTACTAGTTAATTGCCATTTCTCCATAAACATTGACTTCCAAGGCCTCGAAAACACGTCTTTTATACCATTTTGGGCACTGCGCGTGTATGATCTCAGCTGGAAACTCCAAAAGATTGGATGGCCTGTTTCTTAGCAATGTTCCGTTTATGCAGATTTTTTAAGGTCGCATTATTTAACAATTTTTATATTTTCATCTTTCCTTGTTGCGAACTGTTTTTTTTTTGTTTTACTTGTGTATCATTTTTTACAACCTCTGCTAGGAAATTTATAGATCGACGCAGGGATCTGAGATTTTGGTAGCGGGTATTTCGGTTTTAGCAACAGATGTTTTTATGATCTGGTGTAGTTCTGACGCAGCTTTGACACCAAAATGTGTGATATTAATACCAGCCGACTTCAGCTTTACTCTTAGTACTGTTAACTATTTCTACTAGTAAAGATAGTAAACAAAACTTTTCCCATGAAACGAGTTTTTGATTGAAGTTATGGTTATAAAAAGGTATGCTTTTTTTAATTTACCATAATTCATTTTCAGCAAGTTAACAAAATTAATGAAAAAATGTAAATTTCGGGATCAAATTGTTCCAGATCTCCCAAAAAGAATTTGTGTACAGCTATTTTCGCTGCATGCATGCTTGAAAAGCCATTTTTTAATTGTCACTCACTCCAGCTTAGTCCCTATCAAATACAAAATCCATCCCGGCAACGGCCATGTAATAAAAATAAAATAAACAGTAAATTCACCCCAAAAAAGCATTCATAAATTGTATACTTATTTCTTTTCTTAACTTCTTCCAGGGAAGGCATTTGAATTTTCTCACAGCAAACTCCGACTTAGTTCGTTTTCAAGTAGCCCATCGGATTCTCTAGATCAAAAGGGTGAGTTTAACATTAAACTGATTTGTTTACAAGTTCATCTTTTCCTAAATGTCAAAAATCAGAGATAATAAGCTGTTAATTCTCAGCCATAGAAAGTGGTGGCTTTATAGCTCTGTTAGTTAGAGCAATAAGATGCTCTCAAATCTCTTTTTCTATGTTTCTCATTTGCGTTTGAATGAATTTAGAATATAACTGCCGTTAGTTCGTACACTTTTAAATCAATTTCCTTATTTGCTTTTGTTTTGCAGACAACAGCAGCTTTAAAAAAATACCTCATCAGCTGCCTCCATTATTGGTGATAAATTCCATTCAGTCCAAACCTGAGTTTGAGGGTCGCCCAAGATCACGATCAGGCAGATTGCTACCGCTGGTCAGAACTGCAGTAGAACTTCATAATGATGAGCAAAAAAAATCAAGCTCTGATTGTAACTATTTCTCTACAGTTATAGACACGCCAAGTGATGACATTTTCGAGTATGTGAAACCTGCAGAGGAAGTTTATGATATAGTTTGTAGTGAAAAGAAACTTCGGAAGAAAAGACGAAAACGGAGAAGAAAAAAAGTCCAAGAAATCAATGTGTCATCTTGATAGTTTTCGTTTGATATAAGTTAATTTAAAAGTCTTTGTTAACAAGAACTTTAAAAAATAAAACATCATTTTGTTTTTTAAACAATAAAATCATAAAAAAATTATAAAATCGAAAGTTTTTTAAATCTACATTATTATAAAATTTTGTTAGGTCTTAGAACTGGAAGAGTGTTTAAAGCCTAAAGGGTACTAAAAACTGAAAATAACATAGTGCATATATGAAATATATTTTTTTAGAGAAAATGAAAAGTTACAATGCCCTGAATACGAAAAAAAAATTTTGAGTGGGTAAAATATTTTTAAAAGCAGTTTTTTTTTCTGCTTAAAGTAGTTAGCAGGTGCTAACTAGAGAGAGAGAGACTGGTGACGAATTTGGGTTTAATGACGTGTTTTGCTTCTTCTCGCATCTCAACCTCGTTCCCAGGGTCCTCTCTCTCCCTCGAGGGAGAGAGGACCCTGGGAACGAGGTTGCTCGCATCTTTCTTCTCTACCATGAAATATGAAACTTCAGAACCATTAGCTATGACATATCCACTAAGGTGTGCATGATCGTTGATCGAGCACAAAATGGATATACCTTAAAACGTGTTTGATTGTTTTACATTTCAAACCGGTACAAAAACAGATAGAAGCGTTTCAGCTCGTTAATTGATTGTTAACCGAGATCGATTTAGAGTTTAAGCAAACAATATTGAGCCAAACTTGTGTTTTACTTCATATGTACTTTAAGGTAGCCATTTAAGAATGAAAACAAAGTTATTTACTTAAGATATTTTACAGTTGGTTAAAGAGTAACCCCGAATTTGCACTTCTTATAGAACATACGGACCGCATATTTTACTATTCTAGTTATAATAGGAGGCTCATCGATTCTATCGTGCAGAAAGCCTGGTATTGATTTCTATTTGGACCAACACTTAAAATCGTAAAAGCGGTTGAAAATGTGCTGCTTTTTCTATATCGCGTTCAAATGCAATTCTTTGCATTTTCGCGGATAAGAACATTTTAAACGAAACCGTTTCCTCAATCTCATAACTGACTCTAAATGAGTAAAATTAAAGTAGAATAGAGTACTGATTTCAATGTTGTGTGATCTATCTGATGGTATGACCTATGCACGGAGAACAATTTTTAATAGTATTTCATATGTGAGTTGTTTTTGCGAGCTATCTAAGATTTTCCTGAGTTAAAATGATGCTGTGTACCAATTTCAAGCGTTAACTTTTTCACATCAGGAGTGATTACTAAATTGAGGTCTCCTAAATTAAACACGAAGAAAACTTAAGTTACAATTACCAATATAAAACACACAAAAACTATAATAATAATAATAACTTTAGGATTTATATAGCGCCCTTTTCATATGGATATGATCAAAGGCGCTTTACAATGATCAGTACTAGGCTTGACAGTTGAGGGTCTTAGATAGTCCGCTGGAGCGGCTCACAGATAATATCACCAAGAAATGCCCTCAGAAGAACAGACAGACCATAACACCGTGATCACTACCTTATTCTGGGTGCGTGGGTTCTTTTAAGTCCCTCGACAGAGTGATTGAGAGACTGGGCCTACGGTTTAACGCCCTTATCCAAGAAGACGCGAAAATCTAACCATTTGCAGATGTTAAAGCAAAGGCAGCACTTTCTTCTTAATGATTTTAAGACCCTGAGTGGTGGTCCGGCCGGGAATCGAACCCGAGATCTCCCGCACAGCAGACTGGCACCTAGCAACTAGGCTAACCTGGCGGCGGTAAATAGTTTATAATGATTATGTTATAAACTAATGAAAAAAAAAAGACATCCATCGAGTTAAAGAGCCACTAGATTATTATCTAGTATGCCTCAAAGATGGCATGCAAACTAGAACAGAAACTTTCTTAGCGTTAAATATTGGAACAATAGTTTACCCTAAGCCTTGATTCTAGGAGAAAAATCAATTTATACTTTTAGCACTATAAATTTCTCCGAGCGGAGTAAAGACCGCTAAATCATTGTTTCATTTGAAAATATGTCTTAAGCCTCGCGTGTATCGCACGCCTCGCGTTTACATTGGTACAATTTTACCCTGTTTTGGTCAAAGGGTCGGAGAGAAATCAATAAGTATATACTTTTCGTATCGTCTCTGTAAGTGGAGTAAACATTGTCGAAACAATATTGTGTCTAAAGTGGAACCCCGTTAATACGACCAACAACTGGCCAAACAAAGTGGTCGTATTAACGGGATACAGTCATATTGCCTAGCTGAACAAGACTGACTTGATCCCGGAGGCATAAAGTCAGAAAAAAGAATAAACCGATATGTTAAATTTTATTCATATTTGTTATTAGCCATTTTTAAAAAGACCATAATACTCTTTGCTTGTCCTTCCAAAATTTTGCATAAGAATAGTTTCTATTTGAAATTGATCCCAAGAGAAACTGTAAACAGTACTTATGGAAAGTTTTGGAAGGACAAGCAAAGAGTATTATGGTAGTTTTGGAACTGGCTAATTGTATGTGCGATGACTCTGATGATGCAATGTCAACACCAACAGGGATTAATTATTGCACTACTGTTTTACAAGACGTCTTCTTCATTTCTATTAAAAATTTGAATGCTACTGACTTAAATGAATACATTTTATTTCTATTCCATTAAAATGAATGTTTAAAGCTTCCTTAGATGTTCATATCATTTCCGTTCTGCTTTAAATAGTGTTTCCAATAAATATATAATTTTAGGTGTGGAACACCTAAGTTGTATTTTGTATCGCTTACCTGAATTTACAAAACTTGAATGTATGTATTAGTACCCTCAATAAAAAAAAAATAAAATGAAAATAAAAATAAAAATGGTATAATACGTATGACTTAGAAAAAGAAGAATAACAAGTGAAAACGATAAGTTGTGTTAAGAGCGTTATTGCCTAACTGAACAAGATAATATTGCTTTACCTTATTTCATTAACATATAGTTTCCTCGAGTTCCTTTCAGTATTACTGATAAAGTAATTGAATCAAAAAAAACATTTCTTGGAATTGAAATAAAGGGCACCTAAACTGGAAAAAACTTATAAGTTCAATTGCTTGAAAAATATCCAGATCTATAGGATGTATAATATCAAAAACTAAATTCTATTTATCACAGACCTCTTTGTTTAAACATTACTATTCACTGGTATATCAGTACCTATATTATTATGGCAACATAATTTGGGGTGCCACATATGAACCAAATTTAAAATGATTATTAAAAAGATTACAGAAGCGAGTTATTAGAATTATCATGCACAAAGTCAAATTATGATATAAATACAGCTCCTTCATTTTTTGAACACATACTATTAGACATTGACAGAATTACTTGCCTGATGATATTAAATCTAAAACAACAACAAACATCTTTAAGATAAACTTAAAAAGAATACATATTAAATAATGTTTCAAAACAGTAATTGATCTGCCTTTATTTTTAACTTTTTTTCTATCTTTTAATTCTCTATCAGTACCTAAGAACTCTTAAAAAATTAGTTTCTAAACTATTAATGGTAGATACACACACTATAATTATAAGCTAGTTGCATTTGTTGTTGTTCTCTCCTTACTGCCTCATTCCTCATATTTAAATTACAATTTTCCTCTTAGTAAATTTAATATTAAGGCAGTTCAAAAGTATAAGCCTGTGGCTTCTTTTTGGCTGTCTTACAACAGGGATTTGTTTAACATTGTTTCTTTTTTTTCTATAATAATTCTAATCATGCATGTACAGTATAAAGAAAAGTTGGAAAACTCGAAATGATGTAAAGTAATCTCTTCCCTTTAACAAATAAATAAATATGATGATAATGATGGTGATGGTATTCTAGCTAAACAGGCCAAAGTCTTCGGAATACCGCAAGATTGAGCACATTTGGGCCATTTGTGTTTCTACTATATAATTTTATATATATATATTTTTTTATATATATAAAATTATATGGTAGAAATACAAATGGCCCAAATGTGCCCAATCTTGCGGTATTCCGAAGACTTTGGCCTGTTTAGCTAGAATATTTAGTATTTTTCAACGAGACATATCGTTGTCTGTTTGTTTGATAGTTTCTGAACAATCGCAGGAGAATTCCCGTTTAAATGGTTTTGCTATACTTTTCGAGCATTCCAAGTAAACTGATTGAATGGTTAACTGTATCAAAAGCTTCGCAAAAATCAAGAAACACACCACAAGTATATAAATCGAATTTCTTGAGTTAATTATCCCCAGTGTTATTTTGTCTTAAGACTTGGAGAGAGTACTCCCATATATTGCACGATTATGGAGTTGTTCGATTTTCACACCATCCAGTCTAGAAACGTATCACGGGTAGTTTTATCTAGACCAGGTTATAAGATTTTGCAATATTTACCTCTGCCAAGGAGGCTATATCTTTGCCAAGGTTAGTTTGTTTGCAAGTTAGTTATAGTTATTTAGCAACATAACTCAAAACGATATCGACAAATCTTGATGAAATTTCGAGATGTTGTCAGAAATGGGACATGGAAGAGCTGATTAAATTTTGAGGGTAATCCGGAAGAAATCCTGGATTTTGAATCACCTTGAATTTTTCGTTAACACTACTCACTATCACAATATGCTTGGCGGAGGTCTGCGCTCTCTGAGAGTTTTTTTAGTTTAAAACTGTTTTGTACAGGATGCAGCAACTCTTCCCGATTGAGAAATGGTTCGACTGCGTCAGTTTTATACTACACGAGTTTTTTTTGTGATTCACAGGTGGTCTGATCTCAGTTTAGAACTCATTTGCTTATCGGTAACCTGTCTTTATATTTTTCCTAGAACTCGGACACAGAATATAAGAATAGCCATCAAAATCCAGCCATTGCTAGTTAAGCACAGAGTCGAGTTTGTGAAGGTCCAGTAGT
>JAOTRI020135243.1:0-11112 GCA_028564885.2 Zoanthus sanctaehelenae
ATCGAAGTCGAATGTAACGTGATATTAACCTTTCTGGCTGTGTCTAAAGCGCTTGCGTGTCCGAGATTTCTAGCCATGCTCTCAGAACAACATTACTTCCCTTGTTCTTACGTTTGGTTTACATCCTTTCTTATTATGATGTATCCAGCGATTAACCCTACAATTTATTTCGTGTTTAACGAAAAATACCGTCAAGGTTCAAAACAAATTCTGTGTTGCCTGCGGTTTTGTATGTCTGAGGGGGCTGCGACTAACGGCCGACAAGAAAATCAAGCTCAAATTGTTGGACGAGTAAACCAAGTGGTGGACAACGTCCAACTTTACAGTTATGAACAAAACAAATAATTGTGGAACATTTTAACAACAAAACGTTTCATTCGAAGCACCACCAATATTAGACAGGAAGAAATGGATGGAAAAAGAATTATAATTAACTCCAAATAACTCTACACAACAACAACAACATACTTTTTATAAGGACAATTTTAGTTTATGAGAACAATATGGCTTAGATATTGGCTAAAAATTAAGAACTATTTGAAAAACTAGCTCAGACTGAGGCTGGAACAAAAAGAAAGTATCTTGTAAATAAATTATATTCTCACTTTGCATAGGAAAAACAAAATTTATGAACAAAACAAATTAATGATGGAAAAATTCAACTACAAAATTATTCATTGCAGCACAACTAATACTAGACTAAAAGAAATTTATGGGGAAAATATTGTGCTTTGTATACAAGGGCATATTCAAACTGTCCGTTGAGATCTCGAGCTCCCATTACACGTTTCAAGGGAGTTCCCCGGGTGTCCATACAGTGTCATATATTAGGTCATTTGGTGGGAACTTCTGACGACACAGATCTTGAAGTGTTGCTTTTACGAGAAGAATGAAAGGTGCCGCAAAGCCCAAAGGGCCGTATATTGAACTCACGATAGAGAGAATTCCTCCTCTCGTGAATGGTTTATGTTTGACTGTGGTATTAAAGCCAAACTTGTCTGTTGTAACGTCCTAGCGTACTCCGAGCGAACGCTATAGGGTAGGACTACTAAAATCTAAGTCCTTTGTGGATGGAGCTACCTCTGATTCTGGAATCGATGCTAAGACTTTTCTAGAGTTAGACATGAATTTTGTGAGACCAAATCCACCTCTTGACAGCTATTCTCGAAGCTCAGCTTGAAGTTGAATAGCCTGCTCTTAAGATTCGACAAACCTTAAGCAGTCATCCACATAATAATTACGTCTCACCGCGTTGGTGGTGATTTGGTCGAACTCATCTTTATTGTCTTCCGCTGTCTGCAATAATGCGAAACTGGCGCAGCTAGGAGAGGATGCTGCACCAAATAATGAACTAACAATTGGTACTCTTGTGAATTTGAGTGTAAACCCCCGTGTCTGGCCACCAAAGGAAGCAAAGGGCGTTGGCATCTTCGAGGGGTACTTTCACTTGTAAAAACACCCCTTAGATGTTTGCTGTAAGTGCCAACGGTTCTGTTCTGAATCTTGTAAACACTCCAACGAATGAGTTGGTAATATCCGGCCACTGTGAGAGTTGACCATTCAATGAAGTGTTGCGGTATTTGGCCGAACAATCAAAGACGACGCGCGTTATCTCAGTTTTTTAGGATGAAAAACAGGATGATGATGAGGTAGAAACCAGTTAACGTAACCGGAATTAACGTTAGGAGGAGCGTGCCTCGCGAACCCTTTGTCCAGTAGATCATTCATGAAATCAGTATACATCTCAGTAAAATGGAATAGGATCCTTTTTTGGCAGTAAACTAACGACTTTATAGCTTGCTATTTTGCGCCCTTTTGCATTTGCTAACGCTATCTCTTTCGCCTCTGACTCGGCTAAGCCCGTCTCTATCTCAAGCTCTCGCTTCCTTTGCTTAAGCTGTAACTGTTATTGCTCTAATTCTTTCAAGTTTTGCAGACTTGCTGCTTTAGCTAGTAGACCAGCCTTTTTAGCCAAAATCGTGGCGCTTGAAACCAAGCTCGATGATGATAAATTTTTGTTTTTTCCGGAATCGCTGACTGAATCGTTCGGTTGTATACGTGAGAATTTTTAAAAGGCAGGCGCTCAGATTCACAATGTTGTTTCAAGACGTGAAAATAAATCTTCAATTTTAAGCTCTTCAAACCTCATATAGTCCGCAGATTCATCAATATCTTCGTGTTCTGAAAGTGTATTGTGATACAAAACATGTGCCCTTTTAAGGCTTTCTAGACAATTCATCAGCTCGGGTTTTTTCAGTTCAATTTCCCCGGCATTTTGGAATTTTTCAATAAGAGACTCTATTTCGTTCCTTGTCCTCGTGAGAACAGACTTGGCAGAACCTCTATAACGTTAAATTGGTTCAGAAGACATTTTTAGGACGCCGTTTTTTGTAACAACTCCGGCAATTTCCGACTCGTTCAAACGTCTAACTTATCATGTCGGCGAACTTAATACGCATTAAGTCGAAACGTCGAACTAAATAAGTCGAACTTAATTACCAACGGCGAGCATTCGTTATTTGTCGCCCCTTAATGGTTTCAAACGTCGAACTCATCATGTACTTAATACTTTCTAGATAGTTCGGCACATGATAAGTTCGACGTTTGAACTAGGCCTAAGAAGATAACTAGGGACTTACAAACTTCTAATCTAACCGACGGTGGAAAGAAGCGACTTTTTAACAAAAGAAGATCTGGATGTTCAACTAACTTGCATTTTATACTGTATATATTATGTGGCTATATTATTTCAAAGAATTCTTGAAGAAAGATATATTTTCGTGTTGTCTTTATCATACAACCGTTCTATATGTCAAACTATTCTTCATACTTTTCATTATTGTTTTATATTTAGTACTTATCTTTTCGAATGAACTGACGATTGCTTTTTAACTTATAACGCTTTTCCGCGTTGTTATATTTATAACTCGTAAAAAGTTCATGATAATAATTTGATATAATTGCGTGCGCATGCTAACCCGCGTTTTAGGTTGATATCTGAAAGCAACACCTGCAGCTTGTTTGTTTTCCGGCATATAATACAAAAAAAGTAAAACCAGACTTAAAGCTAAGAAAATCGGACAAAGCAAAATCATTTGGAAAAATTGTTGTTTGGGAAAACAGTTTTAAAATAATTAATAAATAAATTTTAAAAAACCTGTGTAAACTTTACTTTGAGGACAATGAAATTTTTTGCCAATGTATTCTCTGACATTTTTTTTGTGTAAACACCGTAAAGCGATGAAGAAAAGTAAAAATCAATCATATATTATTTCAGTATGAGTGAATATAATATCTAAAACAAATTTAAAAATAGAAATCTTGTTTCGGGAATAATGTAAAACAACAGAACTGTAAAAAAGTTTTACTAAAACGAACTGAAGATAAAGAAGCGTTTTTAGACGAACAGAAAATACAAAACGCTTACTTAATAGCACGCATTGCAAACTCGAAATACCTCTGTTTTTGCCTTTGATTTGTCGTAAATTTCCGATCTAACATCTTCTGGATTTATGTAATCAGAAATATTGAACATTAGTAAAATCCAACTAGTAGGCTATTATCAATGATGCCTTCTGAGTAGGCAATTTGTTATAGCCTACTAGTAGCGAAAAGTGCCGGCCTTGTAAACCAAAACAATGACGGCTGAATCGCATTTTGTTGAAGTTTCGGATGAGTATTTGAATTCATTATTACTTAAATCTATTCCAAAATCTACAAAGAAATCAACTAAATATGGAATGAAGATATTTAAGGGTAGCCGGAATACAAGTCTAGTTTTAACTTGCGAAAGATGTTTTAATTTGTCCTCGATATTTTTTTCGACCAACTAGTTGGATTTTACTAAAACAATTATTCCTCTCGCCCTCTGAGTCTGACGACTGAAGAACACTATAAGCATAAAATTTTGGAAGAACTCCGTGGAGGCTCTAGACTTAGTAAAAAAATGATTAGTGCAGGAAATGCGAAAATACGCCCGTAGGGTAGAGAGTGACTTTAAGTGCATTGTTACTTTTTAGCTGCAGGTGTTGCATCAGATCCCAACATGAAACAATTAGCACGCAATTTTATTAAATTACTATCGTGAACATTCGACCAGTTATAAAAATAACAACGAAAAGCGTTATCGGTTAAAAAGAAATTGTCATTTCATCCGAAAAGGTAAGTGCTAAATATCAAAAAGTAATAAACAGTCTCAGAACAGTCTAACGGATTGTATGATCAAGAGTTAACACAAAAATACATCTTTTTACAACTTACAAGAAATCTTGCATTCTTGGAATTAGAACTTTAAATAACAGTAAATTTCCTTTTATTTTACCGCTTCTAATTACTAAAGTATTAATTTCTTGTAAAAACAAATTAAAGCTATTTTACACAGCGAAAAAATCGTCTTTTTACTCAAATTTAGAAAATGCAAAATGTAAAATAACAGCCTTACAAAAAGATTTTGTTTTGTCCGGTTTTTGTAGCTTTGAGTCCATTCTTTTTTTGCATTTTTAATTTTTATGCAGGAAATTAATATAGAACTGCAGCTGTTGTCTTCAGATCCAATATGAAACAATTAGCACGCAGTTGTATTTAAAGTAATTATCATGAAATTTTTATCAGTAATAAATAACAACGAAAAGTGCAGTTACAAGTTAAACTAAAGCAATTGTCAATTCATCCGAAAAGGTAAGTGCTAAATATCAAAAAGTAATAAACAGTCTCAGAACAGTCCAATGGATTGTACTGATTAAAGCCCAGTTTCCATATAATACGAAGGTACCTGGCTTTATAATTATACGATTTCTAAAACAATCTCAGGGAACGAGACGGAACCAAATTCGTCAGAAGGGAAGTTCCTTAGTTGAAAAAGAACTTACAAGTGGGGGAGATCAGTGTTGTAAATAAGTGTCGCGAAGATTTTTTGGATTTTTATCATTTTACCCTTTGACTCCTGAAGGCCGCGCGGAAAGTTTCCCTGGATTTCCTTGAGCAAAATGGCTGTTCAAGATTTTCTTTTGAGTCAAAATGAGTGGACAGCTGTTTCGCTCTTATTTGAGCTCGTCAGCACTGCATAGCCAATCCTACTGATGAAGAACACTAAGTTCTTGTAGTTAGCAGCCGCATTTCCGTAGGTCTATTTAAGCCTCAGTCACCACATCATGAATGTGGGACCTAGTTGCTGCAATGTTAGCACAACGTAGTTAACGGATACACTCTTCATATACCGTCCAGAGAAAAAGGTTTTTGCCTAATTTTGGTCATCAACAGATAAATTGGGCCCTAAATCTCCATCATTCGAATATGTCTCCGGCTTTTTCCAGAAGCCTATGAAGAGTTACCAACGTTTTGATAACATGGGCAAGCCCATGAGTTACAAAATATATAACACAACTACGCGTGCGCAGCTTAGGCTTTTAATTTTAACTACAGTTTTCCTAAGTCAAGCTTTCGCAATAGCCAAGCTGTAACATCCAATAGTGTAAAAACCAGTTTGTCCGCTAAATAATAAAGAATGATAAAGAATACAAATTCTTGTTGTGAAAAACTCACTCAGCTAAGTGAAAATATGAGACAAAATAATCTCTTTTGCTACCCAATCAGTTTAATGTTCCGTTCTTAGACAATAGAAAAAGCGGAACTTCACACGGAACTTAAAATATAAGCAAGATGCCGCACGCTTGATATCTCCTGCGTCTTCATGGTAATTATCGGCTACCAAACAATATAATTTTATACCCCAAAAGGTGAGAAAAGATTTAAAAAGATGGTTTTAATTTGTAGACAAGCCCAAAAGTAACCTATGTAGAAATAATTGTCGTTGTACATTTCATGACCTTTGAAAATTTCCGTTGGCAGTCAAGAAGAATATCGCACTTTTACCTTTTGGTTGGCGGTGACCGAGACGTGATACGAAACAAGTTGTTATAATAGTTCGACTGAGGAATATAACATAATTAGTAAATATAATTCTAGTAAATTTAGTCATGAAAAAAGTTATGTCATTGATACTAGAACCAAAAATTTTATTCTCACTAAAATAATTTTATTTTTGTTGTCCAATGCAGTGTCACATGACCATGTTGGACCTGAACGACAGCACGCAGTGTAATTACAGTACAAACAACACGTTTGGTAACCATGGAGATCGTTTATGCAAGGGCATCATCCCATCCACAAATGTTCCATTTGTTGTATATTTTTTCATCTTGGTTTCTTCCCTGACAGGAAATCTACTCATTGTTGCAATATTCTACAGAGACAAAACTCTCAGAACAACAGTGAATTACTTCATAGTCAACATGTGTGTTTTAGATCTAATATTTCCCATTATAAACCTGCCAATATGGATCGTTCTCGAATATGATGACATATGGTTTTATATTCAAAAAAGTTTACCAACATTTATGTTGCTTTGTAAAACCGCTTTAATTTCTTTGAATGTTTCAGTTGTTGTATCGTTGTTCAGTATGACTGCACTGGCAGCAGACAGATTTCGTGCCATTATTTTCCCATTGAAGCCAGCTTTATTCTCCCAGAAAAAGTGTTGTGTAACAATTATTGCAATTTGGATTTTCTCAATTCCATTTCTGGTGCATTATACAGCTGTACCAATCACTGCATGGCCGAATAACTTAAATTTTGCACAATGCCTTTACAACGGATGGACAGAAGCAACTTTCCTAATTAATTTTTGGATATTTTTTTCTCTAGTGTGTTCATGTGGTATTGCTTTAACTGTTTTCTACTTAAAAGTGGCAATTTTCCTCTACCGACAGAAAAACAGCCTTCACCTGGCATCAGAAGTGGTCAAGAAAAGAGCTAAAAGAAATTGCAAAATCATTACCATGCTTATAATTATAGTCATTCTGTTTTATGTTGTGTGGATTCCATTTTTTGTTATGATGATATTTTCTGATTTAAAACTACCGTGTGTTTTTCAATGGCTTGCTTATTCTATTTTACCCAATATGAATCCTGTGGTAAATCCTGTAGTTTACTTTGTGTTCAACGTTAAATACCGTAGAGGTTTCATGGAAATTTTGTGTTTCCCTTGGCTGTTTACAAAGAAGAGTGACAATCAGTTAAACAACTTTTCTAGACAAGGGAATCGTGTTCATAACGTCGAGTAAACCAAATCAAGCTTTTGACAACGTCGAATTAAAATCATAACGAAAAAAATTGATACTTTAAATCAACAACCTTTTATGAAATTGAACGTCATCCTCAAGTTATTTTTGCCAATATGTATATAAAATCAATGGTTGCTTTTCAAACGTAACTCAAATTTAGGTTTGAATATTAATATAACAGCTTCGTTTCTTTCGAAATTGTATTTAAATTTAGCGAATACATTTTGAAACATTAAACTAAGTTCTCAAGGTTTTTAATATTGGAGTTGTGTTGATATATTCACCTTTATGTTTGGTTTTTGGAATGTTCCAATTTTACTTTATCCTCAAACATTGAACCAGGGGTATCAAATCCCTGTTCCCAGCCCAAAAAGAGGCAAATCCCAGCTCCCCTTATACCCTTCAGCACCCTCTGATAAAAACGTATGCACATGGACTACAAAATTGCCCATAACCGTTCACATGGACCGAAACAACTTTACTTCTAGGGCTATCTTTACCTTCCAGACCCAGATATCTCGCACCCCCGAGTTAACTCGGCTTCATGTGAACAGAATGTCTGAAACATAAAATAAATGTCTCGGCCAGAGGCATGTAGGGGGGCCAAGTTATTCCTACCCTTGAGATATCTCGTCTCATGTAAACAGGTTTGGTTAGTTTAATATATACTAAGCATTTTTATTGTGCCCACTCCTTTTTTTTAGAAAGTTCAATTTTAAGAACAATGAACATCAGAGTGCTCAAAAATTAGGAACGATATAATATTTTAAAAGCAAGATCAACATTAGGCTGAAAAGAGCTAAAGAGTTTTATCACTATATCAGTATCTAAGTTTTAATTTATACATTCGCAATAGGCACATTAAACACACAGAACTAAAAATTCCTCAGATGATCAACACTGTTTTTTTCAAAATGAGGCTGAAACAGTCGTAACATTAAAATCAATGAGCTGGGAAAAGTTTACTGGTTCTTAAATATAAAACAGAAATCGTGTAATGTTCTTGTGCCTTTTGGTACCTGAAGTGAAGACAACAGTCGACACAAGGCTTTGTAAAGACTAGGCTATTTAATTAAAGCTTCAAGCTTGAAACCTATAATTTTAAATATTGATTTTATATATTTCATGTTTATTTGTTTGTGAAAAGTCGGCAAAAGTAATTTCAGAAGTTCAATATATAAATCAATTGCAATAGTTTGTTGTTTGCTAAAACCGGAAATATTATTACGAACAAATAATTATTTTATAATAAAAACTTTTATATAAATAAAAGTACTGTTCCTTCAATTAGAAATTTTTAAAAAACATATTTAAAAATGTCCCAGTGTTTCACATATAACTCTATTCTTCTCCATAAACCGTGAGGATGGACTAAAATTACCAAAGGAATATTTAATTAATTAAGTGTTGTTTTTTTAAAGACAAAATAAACCGTGATCATGGACTAAAACTTCTGAGGGAAATTTTAAGTGTTGTTTTTAGAAATTTACATATGAACTAACATTCAGCTGTATATAGACCGTCATTATGGACTTTTCTAGAACCAAAGAAATATATAAATGTTGTTTTTTAAGGACAAAAGAAATTTACATGTGAACTAACTGTAGAAACAGTTCTTTTATTGGTATAAAGGTGACAAACAACATTTTTAGCAAACACAGATTTGCTTAGAAATATTGAATCAAAATATATAGGAAAAACGTATTATTTGATATTAATAGAAAACCATCGGTTTTGCTGCAGTTGGCAAACAGTTCACTTTTTATAAAATCTAAAGGAACAGAAGACATAAAAAAGAAATGGTTTGACTAATAACCAGTTTATTACAATTGCCTGATTAAAAATATTTTTTTAAAAAGTTTAGCATAAAAGGGATGTAAATGCTATTTCGGACATCCTGATTGCAAACAACAGCTCTTTTTGAGTTCATTCTGCTGGGAAGTTAATATCACTAAACTTCTAGCCTACAATAGAATATATATACACTCGTTTTTACATATTAATATTTTTTACAAGAATATTGAGGCTGAAATTGTCCCAATTTCTTGATTATTTTAAGGTTAATGCTGCGACTCAAAAGTTTAACAATAAAATTTTACATGATTATATATATATATATATTGCAATTGCACTCAGTCTCAAATCCCATGCAAATGGCAAGGCCATGCATACAGTTCTATGACTTTAAGTATAAGATCACCCCGGTATACTATTATTTAGTTTTAATTAATAAATTTTAATTATTCAGTTTATTTTGCCATAAGATATTTATAGTTAGCCGAAAAATATAATCAAAAGTCAACGGGGATTTCATTTGTGACTGGCCTGATTCAGCTGCTCGTGTTATTCGCAAGGAAAACTACGCGATTGGTGTTGAGTTAGGTAAACTTCAGATAAACAGTAAGTTGTAAACACGATATTATCAGGGTAAATCTATATAGAATTAAGCAGGTAAAAAAATAACAGTTTATAATTATAAAAAGATTAAAGTTCAAAATAATGTTGTTATTTCAAGTTGTACATGAACCAATTTATACAACGACTATAGACCAAGAAAAAAGGCTTGCTGCATGAAGGCAATATAGGGTTTGTATAATTCAACTCCTAGTACATCAGATATAAGAGACAGACATTAATTTTTTTACTGTAAAATACATGTACACTACACGCAGATTTCATATAAAACCACATCTGGGAAGGCTGGCTAAAACTGTCTGCCTCAATCATTTACAGACTCAAAATTTCCTTCGGTGCAAAGTCAAAATATACGCCGAAGCTATCTGCATTGTCTCGTAATAAAACCCAAGTTTTTATATTCAAATAGTAGTAACAGCAAATTAAAAATCATGGTCAAAATACTCATGGAAGTGTTTTGGCGGGCTCTTTGGCGCTCGTTAGAAATCTTCCCGCCTTTCACTACTATAATCGAGTTATCGGTTTTACTAATTGTTTTATTTTAAAATCTTTTCCCAGATTGACTGAAAAACCTATCTACAAAGTTTGAGATTCAGGGTTTGTTTTTGGAGTGAAGAATGTTGAGCGAAATTATGCAGATTCCTCGAAGCCAGAAAATTACACGATTTATTTTTTATACTGAAAAATACTTTCAATTTTATGAGTAAGAATAGAAACAAGCAGATCTTATATACTAGAAACTATAAGTCCATGCAACATAAAGACATAGAACACGCAAAAGATAAGCCATTTTAACACTGATAGCATATAGCTTTCGGTCTGTAGTTTGTTTTGATTCTCTAGCTTCGTTCTTAATTGTTTTCAATGATTCGTTTAGTAAGTCGCCAGCAGGTTGGTGTATTTATTACTTTGTAAGCAAATCAGTTTCATCTCCACTCTCTCCCATATAAGCATCAACTATTACTGTTGATTTTGAAATGCTGTTTAGTTTCTGTAGACAGAGCATTTGAGTTTTAATTATTTCATAATCAAACCTATCATTTATTCTCTCTTCCTGATAGCTATAACTATCTTTAAGAAATATTCAATGTACTTGCCAGGTAAGCATTTACCATTTAAAATATTAACTTTGAATACTGTTTTCTCAGTTGCAGAATTTTGAGAATTTTTGGGCAATGGATCCGGAAGATATCAACAGTAGTACACACTTTATTAATGACACAAAAACGACATTCGTCAGTGGCATTCAGTGCACCGGAACGTGGCCATCGACAACAGTTCAGCTGATTTCATATTTATCTATCTTTGTTTTCACCCTGACTGGAAATCTGTTAGTCGTTGCTATCTTCTTCATGGACAAAACTCTCAGAACAACTGTGAATTACTTCATAGTCAACATGTGCGTTTCCGATTTATTGTTTCCCATTGTAAATATACCAATATGGATCATTATCGACCAGAACAAAACTATGGTTCTCGTTGTTGGATTTTCTCTCTGTAAAATATTTTGGATCACTTTTGGAGTTTCCCTTATCGTATCATTGTTTAGTATGATGGCATTGGCAGCAGACAGATT
>JAOTRI020135254.1:0-11109 GCA_028564885.2 Zoanthus sanctaehelenae
TGCTATTTGCAGGTGGTGTGATATTTGTATATTTAATGAAAGAAATAAAGACGTTGTTGTTGTTGTTGTTGTTGTTGGTGAAAACCCATCCAATTCACACACACCCCTGTATCTGCCCCTGCGTCGTTAAGTCAAAAACTACCAGTCAAAGTTAATAAAACGATAAGACTTGTTACTATTCTTCGTGTCTGCATTATGATTTTAAATAGAGTACTTGCGAACGATTACGAGAACGAGTACTGAAGATTTTAAACGCAATCGCAGTTTATTATAGCAAACTCGTTGTCGAGAAGGCATGCAAGATTTTAAGCTAAAGTCTTTCTCTCGAATAAAAATGTGTCTGATATCATTATGATAATTAATAACAATGTTTTAAAAATGAAGATACAGACTGTATGACTATCGATTAAAATTATGATAATTGACGAGCGCGATTATCCCCCGAGGTGGAGTCGATTATTGCTAGGCTCCAACACTGAAGAAGATACTTGTTTTATTATTAAATTAGCAGGTTACTAGCACTTTTTAAACTTCTTTATAAATAAATTTTTTTAAAATTATTAAATCTCACGCGCGAGCAATCATGCATCAAAGCGCGCAATTTTTTCACGGTTGAGTATCCCAAGCAAATAGCGCGGGATACTTGGTGTTTGATGAACCAAACAGAGCGCGCTCAATTTGCGAATTACTTGCAAGCTTAAATCTAATAATAGTTACAAAATTAATAATAATAATTCATTTAGTTTTAGGGATTCTATCCGACACTGAAACAAATTTCTTCCAGAACTGAATCATAGCAATTTCCTATATTCTTCCAATTGGAATAACACATTTTCCGAACTAAATCGAGAGTTGGACAGACAGACGTGCGACAGCTTGTACAGACAGAGACTAAAACACAGAAGGTTCATGCTGTGCCAAGCAATGCATAAATTTTCGAGTGCGCGATCACAACAACAGTAAGCGAGAAGACGAGAAGTAGCAGGAAAAAATTAAACATTGCTCAAAATCTATTTTGCAACCCTTTCACATCTTTCAGCTATTTCGAATGGTTAAAGACAAGTGAAAACAGCTCATGCCACCTCTTTTAGAATTTTTTTTTCATGACGCTGGTTAACCTCCAATCCTTTGAGTCATTCAATACAGTGATGAAACTCGTAAATACATGCAGGAATCTAAATAAAATGTTGAGCACCGTTTAACAGTCCTACTCAATACTACAATATAGTATTGTGATTAAAAACCAAATAAAGGGTGCCGGCCTTGGTTTGTGCCTATTCTAACATAGGAAATAATAAAATAAAAAAATTGTTGGAATTCATAAGGCTGCTTTTCCTGCGAAGCTACAAATAAAACATGTCTTACTATTATAAATGTTTTTTCTCTTTCAAGTTATTGATTCTATAAATATATACTGACTGATCCGCCTCGATTAGCTAATGCTATTTGCAGATCAGTCTATAAGAATATATAAAAAATTTCTTAACGTTGTAATAAAAAAAAGTTTGTTGTTGTTGTTGTTGTTATAAAGCTCTTTTGAAACAAATGTTTCATTGACCTAGCAATCTTGAATAAAATTCAGAACTTCGAATTCCTTACTCCAGAACAGTCAAGAGTCCCAATAAATAAGCAATGTAGATTCATTTTTACAAACCATTTTCGCTTGATTTTAAAGTCCCCTTCGAGTCATCTTTGCCCTCTTGAATGTTTTTCGCAGGAACACGCTGTAGCAAAAGAATAGTAACCACAAAAATGATCATTCCCTCAACCGTAATGACCCGGTATATTTTCATTGCAAACAGAGTTGTGCGTTGTCAAAATGCTGCTTTATAATCATTATGCACATAATTGCTGCAAAGCAATCATATCCGAGCCTTTTTTTAATCACCTGATTTTTAAACTAACTGAAAAAGCTTAAAGTAAACAAGTGTTATTCAAAGTATCAATTAATATTTAATTCTTCTTTTGTTAGCAATCTGTTCAACCTCAATGAAAGAAATGTTTTTCAATGTGGAAAAGAAAAACAAATTCGAAAAACTTTTATAATCAAACTCGATCGGAATTGTCTTATGTCAACGCCTGAAGACAATGATTAACCAACTTTGTTTCGATGTAAAAATTATTTTTGAAGCTTATATTTTCAGCTGTCAAAAGTATTTACTGAGAATAATATTTGTCCGTCAAAGTCAATTGCATCAAACCATCATACCATATATAAAGTATGTAAGATTTGCAAAAGTTATTTTTTGCTGTTGACTTTTAAAAGGAGCCAACACCTTTGCTGCGATTTTGTCTCTGAGCTTAACAAATTGATCAGCCTTTTTTGTCTACTGTCATCAACATAGAATTAAACACTGACAAAGTTTCCCTAGTAATTTACCATTTAATTTTAACGCAATGTTTGCTTTTCAATGGAAATTGTAACTTGTAATTAAAGAAAGATTTAAATTTATAATGGCGTGGGAGAAATTGAGTTCCTTTGCCTTTGGCGTCTGTGTGCTGAAGTTATATCAAAATGTTCAGGAACAAAAAAAGAGTCAGTTTTTAAAGATGAGAGCTACTAATTCTCTGTAAAATTGTCAGTTTTTTGTGAAAACGATCACTCTGAAGCTTACTAAAAGCTTTAGTTGGTTTATCTATCAAATTGAAATTATAATTGCTATTTACCTTTGTATGTGAAAGAAACATATTGTGAATTCAATTTCAACTGTATAAATTATCAATTTATTCAAACATGCGTAGAAATAAACTAACGGACGATCCGTAACGGTTTTCTCAAACATCATTTTAATGATTTGTTTGTCCTAGTAGCAGCTAATACATAAAATTTAATTACCTCTATAACGAATTGTGCTTTAACATCAACTCGCGTCGTCTCTTTTATGAAAGATTTTGCATGCTGCAGCCTCTAACTAAACCGTTTTTTGGAATTGAATAGACGAATCACTTGAATACTTACCTCTTTTCAAATTTAAACTAAAACTGCGTATGCAATGTCTTTTAACTTATTAATTTCTTATATCAATAAGTTTAAATATATATTCTATTATTATTGGTTTAGTATTTGTGCCTTCACAGTATCTCTAATTGTAAAGTTAGTATAGCATTAACGTGGCCTTTAACTTTGGAATTCAATAGACGAATTACTTGAACAAATACTAAACAGGAAGTTTTGGTTTTTAAAAAAAGGACTTGGTCAGACCATTGTTCAGCACAGTTGTCAATGATTCACCGTCGATACTACATCTCTCGTGAGATAAGCGCAAAAAACTGCAGTTAACTTTTTAGGCGCGAAGTTTGATTTTAGATACGTCAGTTTTTGAGTTGTATTAATTGCAATCAATCAGGATGTCAAAGAGGTTAAAAGTAAGAGCAAGTAATCGTTTTTTTCAATTTTTGTTTTGTTTTGTTCAAGCTAGCATGCAGTTTTGTCATCAAACTTTGCATGACAGCCTAATCCTCAAACTATTCTAACTATAGATTACTGTTGAAATCCCGCTCGATCAAAACGAAAATTTCTACTCAGAGATAGAAAGGTTGCAGTACGCCGAGGTAATAACTTCCACAGCATCAAAGCAGCCAAGAAAAGTAAGTCAATCGAGGTCGGTTTATATCAAACTTGCAATACGACTGATCGCTGTTTGAATTACACAAGTAAAACTAAAAGTGAATCTTTCGTATTTACCAATTTCTATGAAATTATGTAAATTTTGACAAAAACTTGTAAAGAAAAGCACCAACCTCGTACCCAGGGTCATTTTACTGACGTAGATCACGTCACTACTACGTCAGTGAAACGACCCTGGGTACGAGGTTGGAAAAGCACATGCTATATTTCTTATGACGTCATTTAGATTACGTCATGTTTTGTATTAATTTAACATTTTATAAAAACATTAAGTCTATGACAAAGTTAAATCAAATTAAGACATCTAATCAATAGCTTACTAGTAGAGTAAGATCAGAATTTCTTTATAGTCTGTAAACTTAGAATTGCATTGCTTCAACAGAGTAAATTTCTAAAAACAATCAGTGACGTCACAATGTAAGTTAATCTTTGACGATATACTGTTGGAACATAATTTTAAAATTGACTAGCAGCATTAGTGTGATAAATCCAAAACTCTTTTGCAATGAATTCTTTGTGCAATTCAAACTCTTAATGAAAAAATAAAAACAGTTATCATTGGATAACGTTGTGATGACGTAGCTAGACAGCGAATTATCTCACAATTGGAAAAACACCGATTAAACGTTAGATCATGCAATGGTTAACAATTCTATCACTTGCAATTCTGAGCAGGTGATTCCACATTATATTGCTGGCATAAAAAAGAGAAATATATTTCTCTTATTGTATACCTGCCAACTTTTTCTGAGATATAGGCGTGAGATTTTTATCCTGGGAGTGCTGGGATTTTTGAAGATGACACGATCGTTTCCGAACATTCCCGAAGGAGTCCGAAGTCTTCCGAAGAAGTCCGAAGTCTTCCGAAGACATCCGAAAGTCTGTGCTACTCCGCCATTATGGAATATATTTTCTCCCAACTAGCCGGCAATCAATGTGGAATCACCGGCTCAGAATCGCAAGTGATAGAGTTGTTAACCAATTAGTTTTGTACCGCGAATACTTGCGAATATTTTCAACTTTTTCACGTGTGTAATTCTGAGCCTTAAATATTTGATTAGGCTACGTAAACTCCGTTTGTTATTTTTAGAGAACAGGAGATTTATGGCAGATGTTGTTTTCTTTTATAACTTATGTTGGTTAACAATCATGTTCGCCTGACTCTTGATTCTAGGGTTCGGTTCCCTAGGGATGTTGACAGGGGATATGCATTGAGAAGTATGGATACTCCGAACCTTTAACCAGCCTTTCTAGGACTAATTTATTTATATTTTGTTTTATGAAGAGAATAGTCGGGCAATGGAATAGTCTTCCTCTTGATATTAGAGAAGCATCATCTGTGGAAGATTTTAAGTTGAAGGTTTCTAAATTTTTAACTCTTTGAATTATTGTATATATATTTTGATATTTGTGTGTGTGTGTATTTATTTACTAGTAGGTTTATATACGGTAGTTTGAAATTCCCTCCTTGAATGGTGCTGCGGCGCGTTTTGAGGATTCTTCCCATTGCAACACTGTTGTTGTTGAAAAAAAGCTTGATTAATAATCAACTTGGCCGCTAGTAATACACCAAAAAAATCAGCAGCAAACCCCTCACCAAAAACACTAAACCTGCCCCTGTATAGATAGCGTTAAAGCACTGTTGGTAATTCAGCCAGGCTCTTCTTCTGTGCAAAGATCTTTTATCCTTCAGTCAGATTTGTCCAGCGACACCGTACCAATCAAACTCCACTGACGTTTTTTAAATCTTTTTTTTTAAAGAGATGAGCCTGGGAACGAGATCTGTATTTACAGTATGACGTTTCCAAGGCACAGGTCATAAAGCATCATGGGTTTGTTTAAAAAATGGCTCCTAGATCTTCGTTATTTAATACACTAAATTCTTTCATTCTTATTACTGATAAAAGCTCCTGAACGATTTCTAAATACATGTATGCGAAATGGCTGGATGTGAACACTATACCAGGCGCTGTGCTTTGCTGGTAAATACGATATTTGTTTTAATTTAGGACTGCATAAGTTCCTTTAAAATTGTTAGATTGTAAACTTAATATATCACTTGGTAGTGAATGACGGAGTTTTTAAAGATTATCAAGTTTATATTTGTATTTTGAGTGGTATCTTCGCGTTTCCTGTAGTTACGAGCTGCACGATCCGCTTTGTTCTACTACTGACTTTGTTTTAACTCTGCAGTTACCGTGATTTTTTGTGCCAACCCAGAGCATGTAGTGTTTAACTTCCTTAATCATATATACATGAAAAATTACTTGATTCTGATTGGTTAAGAGCAGTGCAATTACTTTGTAATTCAGTGCAAAATTTTGGGAGTAACTATACAGAATACCCTGCCACTGCCGTTAATATAATTCAGCGCATTTGTTTTTGGAGAACGACGAATGCGCAGAATAAATCATCATGTCATTATTGACAGTTGCAAGGTATGCTGTAGTTAAGCTAAAATTTGTAATTCTGTGCAGAAATCTGTAATTTTGTGCAATTACAACTTCAAAAATTTAAATCTGATTGAATAGTAAACAATGTAAAGCTGATAAGCCAATCAAAAGCACAAGTTTCTATGACAACATACGATGGAGAGATTTTTGCAAAAAAATCTTGTGGATATGGCAATTGAAATGAAACAATAACCAATATTAAAAAAGCACAAGAATGAAAATACCTTGATGAGTAAGGCCGTTCATAACTGCCAGTTCAACTTTGTGTCTTACGACATTTCACATGCTAGCAAGCTCCACAAGAAAAAACTTTTTAAATGAGTTTGATTCTTCAACATAACTTGGAACTTCTTTGTCTTTTCATATGGATGTGAAATGCTTTGTTTAAAATAATGAAGATTGACGTAAAAATGTTTGATAACTGCCTGTTCAACTTAAAGTTTGTGTCTTCCAACACTTTTCCTGCCAGTGGGCTCTGCAACAGAACATTTTTTGAATGATTTCTTTCAACAACACTTGGAACTTGTTTTTCATTTCGTCTGGATGACTCTGTTAAATGTTGTGCATAAAATAATGAATATTGACATAAGTTAATGTTTCATAAGTGTAAAATTTAGTTAAACTTTGTGTCTTCCAATATGTCTACTGCCAGCGAGTTTTGCAAAATACATCTTTTGAATGAGCTCCTTCAACAACGCTCAGACCTTATTTGTATTTTCATGGCTACAGGAATATTTCCACCAGATGAAAGACAAAGAAAAATTTACAACAAAGTTCAAGAAATTTTCATTGTCAGTTACAGCTTACAGAGAAGATTTTGTAATTTGAAGCTGTTTATAAATAAAAATGTATTTTGATGTGGTGTAAAATTTATTTTATTTCAGGCCCCATGCTGCAATAAGTTGTACAATTGTCGTCTCTGTCATGATGCGGAAGAAAACCACCAGATGGATCGAAAGCAGGTTGAACTTATAAAGTGTCTGCAATGTGATAAAATGCAAGAGGTATTAATTGGTATTTTATTTTACACAGTCATAGTTCAGCTTTTAAACTAGCGCAATCATTAAATTTAGGTGCAAACTTGTAAGGTCATCTTCAATGAAAAGAGATTTTATAAATACATATTAAAAACTTCGAACTCATAAATTTGAAAAAAATGTGGTTGGTAGGGATTGTAGGGATTTCATTACAAGTTCCATACCAAGAGGCCTAGCATTGAAATTATAAAATTAATTTTATATTTGTTTTACTGTCTCCCAATCAGTTATCAACACTCAACTTCTCCTTACATAACAAATACAAAATAAGATATTTGGTAAGGAGAATATGTGTTAACCTTTTCACTCCCAGTCAGTTATCAACACTCAACTTCTCCTTACATAACAAATACAAAATAAGACATTTGGTTGTGAGAATATGTGTTAACCCTTTCACTCCCAATCAGTTATCAACACTCAACTTCTCCTTACATAACAAATACAAAATAAGACATTTGGTAGTGAGAATATGTGTTAACCCTTTCACTCCCAATCAGTTATCAACACTGAACTTCTCCTTACATAACAAATACAAAATTAGACATTTGTTAATGAGAAAATTATAATTGATCAAATAAGGCAAACTACTGAAGATTAAAGGTGAAATTCTCTCAAATTTGTTCAATGAAAAGTATGGGCTGAAGTTAGGAGAATTTAATAATTCAACTTAAAGGTATAATTCAATTGTGGGAGCCAAAAAGTAACAACAAAGTTCTTATTCTCCAAAAATGTGCTTTTAGATTCATGTTCTTCGGTAATTTTTATGAGAATAGTTACTTGTTTTGATTTGTCGTACACAACTTACAAACAAAAATCTCTGGAAAACTCCTCTTATGTTTAAAAGCAAAGATGTATGACGAATTTTCAGTTGGCATTTACCGCCTGTCTACCAGCAGCTCTCAAGATAACCCTTTCAGTCCCAGGTATGTTGTCAAATTCTCCCAACTTGAACTAATACTTTTCATTGAACAAGTTTAAGAGAATCTTGCTTTTAATCTTCAATAGTTTGCTTTGTGTGATCAATTCTCATTTTCTCATTACTAAATGTTTCAGTTTGTGAATGCTATGTAAGGAGAAGTTAGATGCTGATAACCGATTGGGACTGAAAAGGTTAAGAACTGTTTGGACATAAGCCATTTCTACTGTGTAAATATTTATCTCGTCAAGGTTGCAGCTTAGAATTTTCACATACAGGAGCAAGGTTTCTCGAGGAAGGACTTGTGGTTCCCGGAGGTTGCAGCTTAGAATTTTCACCTACAGGAGCAAGGTTTCTTGAGGAAGGACTTGTGGTTCCCGGACGGTATACTGCTTTTTCTAACGATAAGACAATGGTGACAATTCTCCACAGTCAACTAGAGCGCAAAGTTGAGAAACGTAAGCATATGAAGTTGGAGATCATGCAGCCGAAAAACAATATGAACATCCAGCCTGAATAAACCATAACTGATCAATCCACGTTATTCGTTACTGGGTTTTTTGTGAAGAACACAGGTTGGGGGGAGGAGGGGCTTATTAGAGAGGGGGGGCTTAAAGAGGATTTACAGTATGCTAAGTTGTTCTTTGAAGCATTGTGAGCTCTTCAAATTTTACTTCTTTTTATTTGTATTTGCACAGGAGGCCAAAGCTCACGTTTCGAGGCGATTTACTATAGAATATATTTTACTCAATAACAACAATTTCTACCCTTAAATTTTCGCAAAATAAACTACTTTGAAACTTACTCAGTGTGTTGTTGAAGCCTTCCTTTAATCTCTGGTTGAGTTTCAGCTGATTTGGTTGGGTTTTGACTGGTTTCCCATGGCACTACATAATTAGAGTACTCTCTACATAACAAGAGTAAGCAGTTCGAATGACATTCGTCCGGTCCTGCGTCCTTCCTTTACTCTCAGTATGTAGAGTACTCTTACTTTGCAGTGCCAAATACAAACACTAAATTATACAAAATATATATGATGAAAGCAAATGGAGAAATATAAGGGGAAAAAAGTGATTATAGGTCTTCTCTTATGTTGAGTCCATAAGGTTCGAGAGTATTAGCTTTGAGAATGAGATAAGCTTCGCGGACTGAGTCTCTGTTAAAACAATACCACTTTCTTTTCAACCGGTGAGACACGTTCCATTAAGTCACATCTTGATTTTAATATTAATAAACTAATTATATGATTCAATGTAGCCGTTGTAACCTGAAATATTTTGGCGAAACTAAACGCTCACTCAAAAGCGGCTTTAGTGAACATCGACGCACAGTAGATAACCCAATAGAAAATCATCCGCCACCACCGCTGCTAAACACTTTTTGCTAACCCCTAATCACTCCTCTAATGATATTCACTTAATATCCATTGAAAAAGTTTTAGTAACGGAGACTCAGTCCGCAAGCACTCGAAGCACATTTCATTCTCAAAGCTAATACTCTTGAACCTTATGGACTCAACATGAATGAAGACCTGTAATCACTTTTTTTCTCGCTTTCTTCTCCCTGTTTGCTTTCATCATTTATATTTCGTTTAATGTTTTTTAACCGTTTTAATTTTTGAATTTGTGATACGTTTGACATTTCATGTATCTCTGTCCGTATCTATATCATGTTTGTGCAAAAATATCCTCATAACCAGGATCGAAATATAGTTCGCAAAATGTATTCTCGCAACCAGGCCTCTCAGCCTCATTTTGGTGATTTAAGCCAAAATTTCTCGGACATTTCAGAGGTTTTTTTGGTATTTTGTCATAGCTAACTGATTTAAGATAGCTGGTGTCACATGAAGCCCCTCCCCCCCCCATCCTTCCCAATGCAAAGGGAATAGTTTCAACTCTCAAAGTTGAATGCATCAAAATTACAGCCAATAAAAAATTATTCTTTTTAAAACGTAATGTCTGCGAGTCAGGTGCTAGTTAGAAGAACTTGTTCTCCAGTCGTAAATCCTTAAAACCACACCCTATTTTTAGGTAAAGAGCTGGACCTTTGTCAATTTCACAAATGTCAACCATCTCTTTCCATTTCTGGATGTCAATTTGTCATAAATAATTGATTTGAGGTAGCTGTGGTGACGTGACCCCTCACTGCAATGTGCCTATTTAAGTTTGATGGCTGACCATGTAAGAGATTGTTCTTAACGTGACTGTTTGGGGAGAATACAGAGTTGAACTGCACTGCTCAGACCAATAACACCATCAGCTAAATTGTCTGTTGAGTTCTTAACTTGTCTCTGAGGCGACTGTTCGTCTGTTGCTCCACTTGTTGTTGACGGGTCCAGATTAACGACACAATCTTCGTTTACGTCAGGAGTGTATTTTAACACCAGTGAAAGCTCGACATAACAAGGTTCTATGAGATGAAGATACGCTTTTTTCATTTACACTGCTTCATAAAGGATTCAGTAAATAATATTCACACTTAATTGTTATATGTACAACTTTATATGAACAGTGACACTCAGATTACAAACAATCTAAGGCCTTAAAACTACAAGCTTTTAACTTTCTTTCTTTCTGCTAATAGCTTTCGATAATCAATCTATGATTTCTTGAAGGTAAAGTAATATAAACTCAAAAATTCTGTGAGAACACCATGGCAAATATATTGAAAGAACACAGAATTTTGATGGAAAGAACATCTTTTTCAAAAATATGGCCAAAAAGCAATAAAATGCTACAGGTTAGCGATATGGCGCTAAAAGATTTAGCGTCAGTCGAATTATCTAAACCAGGGGGGTCTGGTTTGGGTAGTGGTCATTATTTGGGCCTCCTACTTCTACGATTCCAGGGCTCCACACGTGGGCTGAGATATGTCGATTCCAATCTGACTCCAAGGAGTTTTCTATGGGTACTCTGGTTTTCCTCCCGCATTAAAATAAACTCCCAGCTCATGAAATCGGGCTGTGGGGCTGTGTTTCGAAGTCATGTATGGATATTACATAGAAAGAATTAAGAGAAAAATATCATATTTATGCCCTCGGCGGGAATCGAACCCCACATCTTCGGTTTACTAGTC
>JAOTRI020135265.1:0-11109 GCA_028564885.2 Zoanthus sanctaehelenae
CAGGAATCGAACCTGGGTCTCCAGATTACATGTTTGGCGCCTTAACCCACTCGGCTATAGAATCATCTACGTTTACATGTGATAACATCAGCCTTGGAGATAGATTAGGTGCCGGAGACGTCATATTTTACTTTATGTCATTATAATATATATATTAAAATAAATAAAAATGATATAGTAATTGCATGAACTGAAAAACACACCTCATTGGCAAGGGCTTTGTCCAAAAGTTGAAGGTACAATATACAGTTTTCTTCATCCGCTCTCGATACGAGTATCTGTGTACATGCTATGAATATCCAAATATACAAAAATGTATGAATAAAAGATTGCCTATTGTACAGCATTTCACAGCTGGACTATTCACCTTTTCCAAGAACTCTTGTAATCTGGGATGGTAAGTCATCAGGGTGAGGAAGGCCATTTGTAATTGGCTGTTCGGTCATATTTCCAACAATTGCTTGATTAGTTGAGGCAGCAGTTGTCACTGGTCCTGTTGGTGGTGAAAAAGGTTTGATCGGAGTAATCAATATCTGCCTCATCTCGTTCAAAACTTCCTGCAGCTTGGCAACCTGTAAAACGTCCTGGATTAAAACAAGACAAATTAAAATTTCCCAACTGGCAACACAATTAAATCAAATTTATCTATTAAATAGTTTATAAGTAGTTCTTTTTAAAAATAGATATGTTTTTACACCGCATTGGAGACTGGAGTCCTTCATCAGAGCAAATGCATGAAAAAATAGAGGTGGTTTTACAGTCCAGGAAATGAATACGACACAATGAGATGGTATGCAAAAAACAAAGGGAAAAAAAGGATGGAGATGTGTGAGTAAAACGTTAAAACAACAAAAAGATATATATTTAACAAAAAAAGAAAAAAGAAAAAAATTTGTTTTCTGGGATGACAAATGGTTCGACTCAAACAAGATAAAAAAATTCTGGAATGTTAAGAGTTGGTTGGAATAAAAAATTAGCTGCAATAAAGTAGCTGATTTTAGTAAAAATGTTATACAGTTTTGTATATTTACACAATTTGGCAAAATATTTCATTACTATTATTTGAATAATTGCTATTCTATATTATTCTATTTTATATTTATAAATAATTATCAGTATTATCAATCAAAATCGCTTTTACTTTATGCACAGAGCTCAACAAATTCCCTGTTCAATCGTCAGGGGCAAGTAGGTTTTAAGATTGGGCAACTAACTTCATAGTGCAAGACACCCAATTCTCACTTGTTCTCCCAGGCAAACAAGGTCTATATCAAGTCCTGAACTATGTGCATATTTACTAAATACAACCATACTACTTTTTCCAGAAATGTATGAACAAATCTAATATACAGACACAAACCTTGACCATTAAAATTCTCAACAAAATTTGTGATGTTTTGTTTTCTTGGCAACAGTATCATCATTTATTGATGATTTAATCATCTTGAAAACAATGAATATTTTTTCAACTTTTTTAAAATGCATGTGTTTGAGCTATTTTATTATGTTTTATGTAAATTTAAAAAATATGTTTTAATAGAACTTTTAAATACAATTTGGTAATAATGTGTCTTTTTCAGAAACCTAACTTTTATAAATACAAATTAAAAAATTCAAGTTAAGTAACAAACTTGAAACTTAATCAAACAGCTTTTAAAAATTTGATCAATGGTCAATGCTAAAGCAAAAATTGAAAGTATCTCCCCCACCTCTCGGGCATTCAAAATTAAATTAAGAATAAATTTCATCTTATCTTGACATTAAACTAAACCTTCTCAAGGTTCTGCAGAACATCTGATCGTTCAGAAAGCTTCTGAATGTTTATCAATATCTTGTTTCTTGCTCCCTTAGTGACATTCTACAAAAACAAATACAACCACATTTCAGGACGGCACAGAGTTTATCAGTAACATTAAAAGATAAACAATAATAATAATAATAATAATAATAATAATAATTTATTTAATGTGGAATAACGTGGGAAGTGATCACCCAATCTTCCGAGCAACAAGGCTCATGTTAAAAATGCTCAACAAATAATATATAACAAGATAAATAAATATATACAAAAGTATACTAAAGTCTCCCTTATCAGATTTCCTATTTTTCAAACTCAACATACACTTTATCATATTCAACATATTTCTGAAGAAAGCCAATAATAAAGGCTTTTATTCTATATCCATAAATTGTAATTTTTTCCCTGTTAATAGAAAAGAAATATAAAAAAAGCTTTCACTTTCTTGAATTCTTTCTACGATAAAACACATGCTTTACTTAAGTTTCACTAACTATGAAACACATACAATGTTATAAGATGAACATATAAAATTAGCTAGATACTGTATGTTAGTATTATCAAAAGAATGATATCCATTCAACTTTAAAATTGTAATATTGCACATCAAGTCAACATTATTTTTTCAGATCAAATGTAAGAAATTTTTTAAACTGAATGTCAACTGATGAAGAACAAACCTTTGAATCCAGATACTTTTCATCAAGTGCCATCATTTCCTCGAATGAGAGCTGTTGGAAAAGACTGTCATACTTGTGTAAACGTAAGCTTTTAAGCCATCCATGCACATCTACAAGATAAATGTAATACAATATCACGTCACACCAAAATCAAACCTTTGGAAAAAAACAGTATTTCTAATTATTCCAATTTGTGGCAAATGTAAAGAATGTACTGGACAATCAAACATCATTTTGGAACTGACTTTTTTATGTAATACTCTGAAGTCCCTAATAATAGTATTGAGCAGAATAATGGTACAGGGTGGAAGAATCTTCCCAAACTAATACTAGTACAGGTCGGAATAATCGTACATGGTGGAAAATGCATAAAACCTTAATAATAGTACAGGTCGGAATAATAGTACAGCATGTAGAAGTCTAAAATCATTAATGGCTATTATTTAAAAAGATTGGCCCTGGTTTTGCTGAGCTATAGTCAGGCATACCCACAAGAAGATATAGTCTGTGGTAGATGAAAATATTGTTACAAATTACTACTAATAAAGTGACAAATTGACACAATAAAAACTTGTAATTTATTACTTTAAAGTTAATGCCAACAAAACTATTTACATTTCTTCAATTTCTAACGTGAATGATTTGTAAAGTTTATTACTCTATAATTAATTTTCCAACGATCCTTGTCCCTCAGGAAACAGAAGTTGGGTCTGGATCTCACTGAGAACTGAATTGAATTTGTAACAAATCGATGTTTGACCCAAATTGAATCTGTAATAAATTTTTCTTCAACCTCAACTGAATCAACCACTTAAAACTGAAACTGTAATAAATCCTCATTTAACCTAAATTGAATCTATAAAAAATATACTGTATACTTGTTCAATCTAAATTGAATCTGTAATAAATTTTTGTTCAACCCTTATTGCACTCGTTTATCCAAAATTGAATCTGCAAAAATTCCTTAATCAAACTAAAATAAATCTGTAATAAATCCTTGTCCCTTGTCCTTGTCGTGCTGATTGTTCAACGTGTGCCACATTTGAGACATCTTTGTGTAACTATTTGTGTTCACATCACTGTGCACACATTGTGTGAAAATCAGCATTTTCAAACAAAATGGTGTAAAAGAAGATTTCTATCATTTTTAACACAAACGTTCACCACCTAAAAAATCTTGCTTCCACAACGATTGCCATTATTTAATTACAAGCGGTTGATTGAATTTTGACATGCCATTTTAAAACAAAATCCGTACTTTGAAAAATCAACTTGGTCTGGCCTGATTGCAAGTAATAAAAGGATTTTAGTTTGCACAATATAAACAGAAAAGAAAACACTAAAGGCTACAAAAAATTGAAGTTCTCACCGATAAACAAAGAAAGGAATTAACTACTGAAGAAAAGTAAATTAGCAACACCCTGGTTACTGTATTTATTATTTCACGTGAAGCTTCAGTAAGTGACAATGCGACAGTATGACAGAACGGGCTGGGAAACATCAAATCAACGCATGCTCATGCATCATGTGCTGATAGCTGTGTGGGCTCTGGGAACAAGGGAAGAAAACAAAATGGAAATCACAGTACATGTTGACATTCGTTCTGCTGCAGTTTTACAAAAACATAGGCAATTTTATAAGCAGTTCCAATATCAATTTTACCGTACCATAGCCACTATTTGAAATACTACTGAGATTTTTATAATTGTACAGTACAGGCCTGACAAGGTTTGAACCAAGTTGAAAATTTTTGAAATTTAATAATTGTACAGTGATCCCGAATTAGGCTGTACCGGGTGACTTTTTTCTCAAAAATAATAATTTAATAAATTATTGTACCGGTACGGTTATTAGGGACTTCAGTATGAGTAGTAGTCCTTTGTCAGAGTGAATGTTCTCATGATCAGTGCTTTTATCAACTTTTGATATACAAGGGCACTTGTTTGTTAGCCTGCAGGTCTGAAGCTTTATAGTTTAGGGAGATAGACATGTATATTGTGTAAATAGGCAATGGGGAAAGAGGGTACTTTCTTACAAAATTTCTAAAAATATTTTCCAGTAAATATCTTTTAGCTTCTTTTTGGAGAGTCTGTTTTTCTGTATTTTAATAGTCTTATATTTTTGATCTCTAAAAAAATCTTTCACCTCAAGCACACAGGAACTTTGCTTAAAGTAAACAGTTATGGTACCTTGGTCCCGGCTACAATAATACTACTGACAGTATTAATCATGGATTATGCAGTGTGTTTGTTCAACTATAAATTGCAAAAAGTTCAACTTGTTGTTAGTGTTGTTAGACTCACAGAGATGTATCAGGGTTTTCAAATTTGGGGGTCCTACCCTTCTTGAAAAATTTAGGGGACCATTGCAAAATTTGGGAGTCCAGCTAATTAATATTCAATGAGAATAATTAATATTCGATGAGGCTCAGCCCTGACTCTTGTGCAAGTTGAGAAACTGAGAAACATGCAAATTTTTACAACAGATTTTTTAATAGTCAATTGTTTCATGATAGTAAGTGTAACTAAGGACGAGTGACTAAGCAAAGTGATGAGAAAATATAATGCCATTTAATTCGGCTTTAGTCTGAAAAGTTACAGCGAAATTTACTGCAAATAGCCAATCAGCTTTTAAACATTGTTTTCACGAAACACAAATTTTCATAAATTGTGTGTCGCTGTTTTTTCCTGGCGTTTGTAATTTGCATAAACATTCTATTTTTTTTATTGCATCCAACTGGACCCCTCGTTCAACATTCTCTGCATCCAACAAAAGAACGAGTACGTCCCAGGATGTAATGACACACTCTGTATATATATCTCTGGACTCACAGAGCAAAGAGTCAAGTAATTTTTTTAAAAATATATAAATATATAATATATAATAGTACTGCATGCCTTCCATATTGTGTCTTCAATCTTTCTTGACTTGGTTGATCACGGAAAAAATGACAATAAAGCTTTGCAGCAAAACTTGATCAAGAGGTTCTAAAACCTGATCGATCAATGTAGGACATGAAGAAGAGGTCAAGTCAGTACAAGACTTTTTCCTCGAAAAACTAAAGTATAGCATGCATTGAATGAGATTAGGCAGTGTTCATCGAAATCATTCAAGCAGTGAAATCATTAAGTTCAAATTTTAATATTTAAAAAGAAGAAATCTTTTACCTTTCATACCAGGTCGAGATTCTTCACCAAAACTACTTCCCCTCTGCCTACAAAAGTCATCCTGTTCACTCTCAGTTGATGACTGAGGTGAAAGCTGAAACTGTTTTTGTGGATCAACTGGAAAAGATCGGGACCTGCCCTTTCTTATCTCAACTTCTTCAGTAAAATCTTCAAGAAATGATTCTTGTGTTATATCCATAGGTGGAGGAGGAGTCAATGAATTGGATCGGCATTTCCGAATCCCTGATCCATAGTTAAATGATGAAGCACCATATGTTTGAATAGATGATGACGAATATGTGGATGGAGAGTCAAGAGATGAGCCAAGACCAGAGTCTTTATGTGTCAGTGGCTGTTTCCTGTTCCATGTTGTGCTATTTGCTCTTTTACTACGTGCCCGCACGAGGTTCTCTATTCCAGTATTTGGCTGAATATCACTTTCTGTTGTTCCATGACGATTTAGCTGTGAGCGTTGCTGTTTGTGAACACTATAGTTCTTTTCCAAGTGGCTCAGCCACTTAAGTAAAGAGTTTCGTTCAGCCTGAGGAAATGCAGGGTGAACGAGAGCAAGTGACAGTAACTGCATACACTCATCTTGATGAACACAATTTTCAACACTGTGGGTTAAAATCTTTGGTAACAACTGATGATATTCGTAGCGTGTCTCATCATTCCCAGGAACAAGCAAGGGAAGGTGAGCTAAAAGCTGTGAGACTGCTTCTTCTATACTCTGTTGCCGTAGACTGATTATAAACTCTGCAAGAATACATAATATGTTATCAATTTTGCTGGCTGTTTTCATAGCCACGTAAAAATCCTGTTTGCAAAACAGTATGTAACCTACAATACCAAGCAATAATAGTGAATCTGCATGTTAAGTAACTCTTATCACATCAATTCAATCAATTTGAGATAAATTATTGTAACATTTAGAATGAACACTTTACGATATTTTTTACTGATTCTTTGACTTTGAGTGAGGGCAGAGCCATGAGGTCCATGACTGACACAAACAAAGTTATATAATCTTGCAAATGTTAATAAATAAAAAAAGCATTTATTTCAAATTGAAATTATTTTGTTTTTAGTTATAACACAACAGAATTGGCAAAAAAGTCGCTGATTACCATTTGATTTTGAACTGTGGAAACAAAAATTGCCAGCAAAGTCCAAATTTAAACCCTGGTTCTTTTTTCAAATATAAAACAATAAAATAAACTGAAACCTGAAGCTGCTATAGTACTAATATTAAGCTGATCAAATATTTGAAATCCGAAGATCTGTTAGAATAGCTGAAACCCTTGAAGCAGCTACCTTCAAAGCAACACTTCAGTCACTTATACGTGTACATTAGAACTTTGAAGTAATAAATGAATTAATGCATAACACAGCACATGATGCCCTATTCCTATTGCACATCTAGAATAAGCCAGGGTATCTAACAAAACGTGAAGGAGTAATTCGGCCAGACTATTGAGTAAATTCACATTATTTCACACAATTTTGATAAATAACAAAAATAACAATCTTTGCATTTTTTCAATACTTTAAGTTTGAAAGACAAAGTAGTTCTTAAAGTATTAAAAATATACCTCTTCCAAGCTCAATTGTCACAGCAAAACACTTGTAAAAAAATTCAAAATTGATCAAAAAGGCTTTGAAAAAGAAGTACAAGTGAGCCTGGGGAGGAAAACTGTGAGCCACTCAAATCTTGGGTTTTAAAAAATTACACAATTAAAACATAATCTTGTTTACATATATGTAATAATTTCCCAGCAAGAGCATCTTTCGACATCCTCAAGAACATCTGGCAATCCCACCTCATCACATCATGCACAAAAATCCACACGGCAAACAAAAAAGACCACCACCAATGAAAAAGTCCCAACATTCATAAATGCCTGCCTACACAGAATTCCGAAGATTCACTGGCCAGCTACTATCAGCAACACAGATCTTTGGCAAAGAAGAAACCAAGATAGCGGTAGATTTTACAGACCCTGAGGAAACCACCAACCAACAAGAACTCCTTGAGAAGAGACCTGGAGAGGGATGCCAAGCAGACTGGCTGCTACTGGAAGGAGCTGGAGCAAATTGCCAGGACCGTGGATGATGGCAGGTACTGTAGTTGTGGATGGTCAATGCCCCGTTAGGGGCTCAAGGCCTAAGTAAGTACAGTGGAACCCCATCTATAACCACTCCGTTAATACTACCACCTCGTTAATACAACCTACTTTTCTGGGCCCGGCAAAACGCCCATGCATTTTCTTATAAAAACACCCCGTTTATGCGACCAACAACCACTTTTTCAATTCCCGAATTGTGTTTTTCTTTGTTTTTAACCTCGTTAATACGACCACTAATCCATACATACAAATTGCAATAGGAAATGCATTGTGAAATAATGACAGTTTTTATGTCACATTGTTATCTTTTTAAAGCACACGGAAATTGACACTTTTGAAACAGTAACTTTTTTTAAAAAAATGTCTCTAATTAGCTAGTGTTTGTTACGAAATATAACCCTACCCCGGTAATACGACCACTTTTGATTTTGGCCCGTTGGTGGTCGTATTAACGGGGTTCCACTGTATAAATTTTCAAATTAAAGCATGACATTGTGGAAAACTTTGCAGTATCTTTGATGTTTTTGAATAAATAAGTCAATTGCATTATTGAACTAAATTCAATTTTAAACAATTTTTAAAACAGCAAGAGAAGTTTTGATGGAAAGAACAAAAAGCGAAGTCCCCGCGAGGTTTCAAGCGTTTGGTTCCCATAATCCTTTTGGTGCAAGTCTCTCTCACAATATTGGCGTGGTTACATTTGATGCATTTAAAAAATATATAGAAGCCGAGTTTTGGTTAAATTTAGAAGATGGCTCGATGAGGCAAAGGAATGTAAATTAAAGGTAACTTTTGAGCAAGATTTGAATTTTTGATGAGTTATAGGTCTCTATTTAAAGATGAAAACATTCGGAGATTTCATAACTACATCCTTCAAGGATTAACTTTAAGCTTTTTAAAAATCTTTGTTGACAACTAATTGAATATGTTAAGAACCTTTTCATGATTTTCTAGTTGTAATTACAGGAGTGTATCTTATTCAATGAATCTTGCAAATAAAAGTAATGATAATTATTATTTGTTCGCTAGAACGTCAAACAAGTAGTATTCCAACTGTGATATATATGTTCTCCCTGTCGATGGTAAGCCTAGGGCTATCACTCTTCAACTACAATGTTGTTTATGTTTTCCAGTTTCAGGATTTAATACGCTAAACACGCAATGTTTGACTATATTAAGACTGTTACAGAATTTTGAGGTTGTTATGCAAATAAGAACTGATATATAGTTGAATACGAGGAAACAAAACACCGATTGGTGTTATTTCTCTTTGATTTGAATTTTTGCCGTAAATGTTTTCAATCTTTATCCCGCTGTGATATTTGTTCTCCTCCGCTGTTACATTTGAAGTATGAAGTGAAAACAAGTATTCTAAAAAATTATGAAATCTAACATATTCCTCAAAATTCTTAAGAGATACCCCTTATGTATCAAAGATTGTAAAATCAAGCCGAAGATTCGTATTTATTTTACTCTTTATAATTATTATGGATTCTTGTTTTGTTGCAGGGTTTTCCAAGTATCTTGTGAATATCATATTTCAAAACTTTTATTGACATTTTATTACCCCCAAATTAATCTTTGAGTTGTTAATGATATATACATTATGATGTGTTTTTTTTTTCTCAGCAGATGCTTGAAGATCCTGTTTGTATCGGTTTACGAATGAGAAACTCATTGGCAAGAACATGAGAAAAAAGAAAATCAGTATATTCCATGCTTGATATATGGACAGAATCTAAAAATGTTATTTCATTCTTAAAAGCTGATGAAAGACTATGGGAACAGCTTTGTCATCAGATTCTACATCTCAGGAACACTCTTCCTTTTCAAAACAAACCAAGCATGGATATGATGACCGTAGAAAGAAATTTTCAAAATTCAATACACTAAAGAAAAAATTGATTCGATCTAGAAGCAGCTATAAATGCCAGGATCATGGAAAGTTATTGCGGGATGTAATGCAAACATGGTCAACACAGGATATTAGTGCACTTGTAGAAGAATATGAATCATTATTTGTCCTCAAAGAGAGTTCATTGGAGAAAAACCTTGCAAGATTACATGTCAGTTCATTGAAAAAAGACCTTGCTAGTTTATTTGAGAATTCTTATTGTTTTGATGTGACATTGTTGTATGATGGAATTCAGTTCCCGGTGCACAGAGCAATATTATCAGCCAGATGTTCTTATTTTAAGGATTTGTTTTCTCACTGTGACAGCATCACACAATCAGTTGTTAAGATTGACATGAAGGCAGAGGAAATAAGTGCAGACATGTTTTCAACTCTTCTTCACTATCTTTACACTGGGGAAATTCTACATTCACAAAAAGGACAAGATAATTTGGACATCCTAATAAAACTGGGTGATGAATTCGGCACACCAAATGTTTTAGAGCAGGACTTTAAGTCATTACTTTCAAGTGCAGAATTTGCTGATACTGTGCTGGTATATCCAGGTGAAAACCATCCTGATATGACTATTGATTCAGACACAATTACGAACCATACTTATGAATTACCTTGTCACAGAGCTGTGCTTTGTGCTCGATCACCTTATTTTAGGTCATTATTTCTAGGGAAAAACTCAAATGTACTGGTTAATGATAGTTGTGGTGTTGCAAGGCTTGTTCTTGAGGAATCAATTATTCCAAGGCAGTATGCTAGAATACTCCTTCAGTGTCTTTACACAGACTCTGTGGACTTGTCATTCATTGTGAAATGGGGATCTCAGAGCCGGAAAGACTCCCACTCTGAAACACACAAGTTACTTAATACTGCAGAAATAGCAATGGAGGTGTATGAAGTTGCAAATTTTATAGATTTTACTATCTTGGCTCAAGGTAAGTTACTATAGGCGCCAATTGACCTGTCAAGATTGCTTGTTTGTAAATGACAATAATTTCTAAATAATTTACACATCCTTAGTTTTTCAGATTTGTAGTTTATATATATTTATTTTAAAATCAAACTCCATGGAAAACACCATATCAAACTTTGTTGAAAGCATGTGGAGACATTAATTAGTCTATTAAGGCATAAAAATACCTTGTGCTATTTTGTAGTTTTTGAGTTCCTTTACTGCTTTTTTTTCAAGAAATCATTCAAAAGTAACTTTACTCAAATTGTTTCTAAAGGTGTATCCGTTAGACTAATGTGTTATTTTTCACCAATGCTTGCTGGGATTTAATGATTAGAGACCTTTATATCCAAAGACAATTAAGTATGAGATGGGATTTCAAGCAAAAGTTATTCTATTGTAATAATAATAATAATAATAATAATAATAATAATAATAACTTAGGATTTATATAGCGCCCTTTCCATATGGATATGC
>JAOTRI020135276.1:0-11109 GCA_028564885.2 Zoanthus sanctaehelenae
GTGCAAATCAGACCTTCGGGGTTATTAGACGGAATTTTAAAACGGCCTTGGCTGAGTGCAAGTCTCGACTCTATTATAGCCTTGTTAGGCCAAAGTTATAGTATGCAAATTCTGTCTGGTACCTGTATCTCCAAAAGGATAAACATCGACTTGCTATGGTACAGCGTATCGCAGCCAGAGTTTGCTGCAATAATTATTTAAGAGAACCGGGAGTGGTAACAAATATGCTGAGTGAGCTGGAGTGGCCATCTCTTGAGGTAATGTTTTCGCGCCTAAAATACGTATATACACCAACGCTTTTGTTAAGAACAGGGTAGTAAAGGGATATTTTGAAAAACAATATTTAACCTTTTTAACTGACCGAGAAACATGCATTGAACAATCTGTTTTCGCAGAAACATGATTTCGAGGTAAAGTAGCCCCTGAAACGAGAAAAGCTGATTTTTTGCAGTTAATTGTCTCCTGAAATGGCTTTTCGAGACACGTGATTCATTATTAAAAAGAACATTTGAGGAAAAAATCCCAAAACTTATTAGAACATTCAGCTTCGGCCAACGTTCTCAGTATAAAAAAAGTCTAAACAAAGTCATTACAATCATCTATGAGCCATCAGCTTCTGGCTAAGTTCAGGATTGACGAATCAATTCAGGTTCTTAACAAATCAGTGAACAACAAAACATTTAGTGGTCTGGAAGCACAAGCAAACGAAATAAAATTCAGTTGTTTAAAACAGGAAAGGTGTAAAACATTGCCCACAACGTCAAGGAGAAGGACAACAACCTAAAATAAATGTTTTAGCTTGAACAGTGTGATAAGAAATAATTAGTGACCATTAGAACACGAGGCCGAACATCAAAGCGGAAAGCTTATTTTATTCTACAACTCGTCAACTGAAAACAATTCTTGACCCGGAGAGCCTGCTTTAAATGTGGAAAGTCACTTCACCTCAACGCAAAATAAAAGGATGGCTAATAAAAGCTGCAGGCAAGAATAATTTTACGAGTCTAAAAAATGTTTTCCTGTATATCTATAATCAACTGCCAATTTCCTAAGCTTCAGGAAAAAAAATCTTTGCATTCGAGTTCACTTTACTCTTTAGGCAATCACAAAATGGGAAACTTTTAGCACATTTCGGTACGAGTACGGGCAGTTGCGTGGTTTCATATAAAAGCTCCATTTTTTTTCCTGAAGGAAATTGTTAATTGTTTTTTGAATAACATTGGTTCTGAACAGGAAAAACAACAACACTATTGCGGTTGAAAGCGGGAAAGCGCTTTTCAGTTGTCAACAATTTGTTCAGTAAATCACTCCAATATTGCCTTACTGGCTAAAAGTATTTTTTTAAAAAAATCAACCGTTGGAATAAAAACACATTATGGGATTTAAAATGGCCTCACTTAGTCACTATTAGTAACGTCCTATGATTTGAAATAATACAAATAAATTACAATAAATTGGCCATTTCTGTGAAAACAGTTCATTTTGAAACCAGCATAGCTAACACAAGTAATAAGTATTGGTCAAAAGCTATAACTAGCTATTCAATTAATTTGCCATCAAAGTTACTAAGTTTTCTTAAATTATCCAAGATTAACGACCCATCCAAAACGTTTTTGAAAGCGAAGTACTAACTACTATAGACAAAGTTCCCATTTACCGAACATTTTTGTGTTTATAAATTGACAATATTTACATAATGTATTTGTACTAGAGCAATCAACCACTTGTAACTGAGATATAAGGTGTAATGAGTGGACAAATATTTACACCGATACTCCATTGCCATGTCAGGTATAAACTTAAAAAAAATATTCGCGGCCATTCAGTCCTTCAGGAGAGCCGGCTCGAAGGTATCAGAGCTCAAGTCCGTCAAAAAATATTAACCAAATGAAATTTACTGTCCTGCTTTGTTTGTGGAGTTCAGTGTTGGTCATTTGGGAAAATTATTTAAAACTATGGCTCTTATTTAAAATCACTTAAACTCAATTTCCATACTAGCATCTCTAGGTATCTAATAAATGAATGGCTGTAAACTTGTTTCATGAGTTCTTTCATAATAGGACAATGATACTGATTACTCTTTTAAATAATTCATCAAGAATCAAGGAATAAGGTATGAACATTTATTACAGTCGAGCGAGATTAACCTTATAGCCTTACAATGTTCATAACGCATTAAGCATACGTGATTAAAAAAATTTGGTTGGCAAGGAAAGCAACTGAATTTGAATCCTTTCTCAAATAGCAACTAATGTCAGCTGATAAGAAGGTTTCACTTACCTAGAGTGTCAAATTGTTTTCGCCTCGAAAAAATATAACTATCCAAGCTTAATTCAGGCGATTTCAAAGGCCCTTCGACCGCACTCATTCTCCCATAGATTACACAGAACTCCTTCGCTAGTAATTAGTATATGATTTTGTGGCACGGTATCATACTACAGTGACTGGTTGACAATGCGAAAATCGTGATATAATCCTTAATAGCGCTCTAAATAATAACGTCACGGTTAACAAAGCACGGCATGGTGTTAGATTTCTAGATTGCAATGGATCTCGCGAGAACAAATACTTTGTTATTTTAGGACACGGGGCGTATTTGTTAGTCTATTACTACCGGCAACAAAGGATCGAGGAGATGAAACCAGTATTGTCTTTGGGCTTAACTTTTAACTGATAAAAAAAGTTATAAAGATTTCAAGTACCTGTCACTCAAGCATAAATTTGAAAAAGTTAAGATTTTCTATCTTTAGAAAGCTTAGTTATGCTTTCTTTATAAACAACACAGCGATACTCATTACCATTAACCACATTATTTAAAATATTTTCTTAATATTTTGAGAAAATAACTCATGCGTGCGTCTTGCTTCCTTGATTTAAGGAACAGGAAATAGTTTGAAAACAAAGCTCAAAAAGGCAGTGAAACGGAAATTACCAGCTGGACAAGGAATGCTCCTTGCGAACTTGTAAAAACAAAAGAAAGAAGTAATTATCAAATCAGCGAGGCAGTCAACGCAGATACAGCAATTCGTTTTGTGAAGAATCCCTTTCATTAAAATCCTTCCGAATTGAGAATTCAACTGTAACTATATTTGGAGCTCTTCTAGAATCTTGACAACAATATAGATTGACTGATTGAAGATTTTAAAAGGAAATCAGTTTGCTATCTGTTACTGAGACTTAATTGGACCTACCTGGCGACTGAACAATTAAACTCAGCGAAGAGACTAATCAGCTAATGACAAAAGGTACATGTGATGATTAAAAGGTAGCAATGCCACTGAGTTTCAGGTAAATGAGAGCAGGCAGCTGAGAATAGAGACCGTTGGCGAGCAGCTGTTCACCAAGGAGCAAACTCCTAGGAGGGGAATAGGATTGCTGCAGTTGAGCACCACCGAGAGGCCAGGAAGAACAGTGCCAGCAGGAGCCCTGCAGCTACCACCATTCCCAGTCCATACTACCAGAGGACGTTCCTGGCAAAGATTGGCCTTATCAGTCATCCGCGCACCTACAGACCCCGACTCCAGGATGACTAGATGATCTTCGTCGCATCGACGGACGAATAACAACTCACCCGCCAACCCATAGGGTTTGGGATAACTCAAACCTTAACTCTCTTTTTCACCGCCCTAGGAAGGGCTGCAATAGTATCTATTTGATACTATTTGTAACGCTTTGAGTCTAGCATGAAAAGTTACTTGCTGCTAACAAGATACATTGATACTTTCAGAACTTATCTTCCACAAATTTGCCAGCACAAACTAAAATGTCTTAAACGTAAAGGTTCAAGAAAAAGGCAATCAGGCCAATGAAATTACGTTTGAAGGGTATATGGTTTATCTGTGGCATCATTTGCGCCCCATGTGAAGCATCAATTGATTATTATCATTATTATTATTATTATTATTATTATTGTTATTACCCATATATACAAGGCCAAATCATGCAAATTCATGTAATAAGAACATTTTTAACCAAAATGTAGTATAAATCTATGATATGGAAAGTTAATGCTATACCAGACGATGAAAAGGAACGCAATCAAAAACCACATAAACTCAACCAACTCCTCCCCCTCTTTCCAAACACCTTCGGAGTTAATAAATCCGTTTGAGTGCAAAGGACTACACAACACGAAAATAAAAGCCAACAGTTATTCTTGTCGGATCTCTTGTGGCAGAGATACGTGTGCTTCAGAGTTAGTTCCATGTTCAGCTTTTCCACGAGGTCCATGAATTATAGATTCAACTTCCGCGTGCTCCCTGACTGAATAGATTTAATTTCTGTTTTAATTTTGCATTGTCATTTTTTTGTATATCGTTTTGCTTTCGCTTAAAATATTGCCGGCAGACATGAATTCATTGTCAAAATGTTTATGTTTCGGCTGATAAGAGTCACAGATTAGATGCATGGAGATTGATGGCAGCTCTAATTCCAGAAATCGGATTAATCCAAAAGGTACATTGTTGCTTCGAAAGAAAAAGTTGTACTTGTATATATTTTTTTGTCAAGTTGCACACGGTCGAAATAGAAAGAAAAGGAAATGACGATTTGACGTGTTTGTATTCCTTCGGCTTCGTCAGAGGTGAAGATCAAAAGTAGTTTTAATTAATTTAATCTCAATTAAAATTAAATATTTAATTCACTTAAAAGTATGACAAAACATTGCATGCAGAGGATTTTGAAGATGCACTGGAATGGACAGGTCATTACCAAAGGGAGATTGTGGCGCGAAAAACAATAATATTATAGTACCATAGCAAAACTAAAGATAGGTTAGACTCACGATAGTCATGAAATTCAGTAGGAACAATAAAACTGGTAAACGCTTTGAGTCTAGCATGAAAAGTTACTTGCTGTATACAAGATATATTGATACTTTCAGAACTTATCTTCCACAAATTTGAGCACAAACTAAAATGTCTTAAACGTAAACATACATGTTAAGTCACCCGATTTTGTCGGAATACTACCGATTTCACCCATAGTATTCCTTTGATCCGTTGATTAGCTCATTCAGATCTTACTTGCCGTTGATTGGCTCCCTCTGCTAAAATATACGATCCGTTTATTGGCTCACTCGGCTCTTACGATCCTTTGATTGGCTCACTTGGCTCTAACGATCCTTTGATTGGCCTCCTTGGCCTTGGGTCGTATACGATCCGTTGATTGGTTCCATTTTCTCTAATGTAACGCCTACTCAATATTTTATAGCTGTCTGACACAGTGTCTCTCAATTGCAGCCATATGGCGCAGAACAATAAAACGGCTGGATATTATTGTTTTCTACTCTTTTTTTAATATAAAACTGTAAGGAAACCAATTATTTTGTCTTAGGTAAAACCGAGATAAAAGCATATGTCTATATATTTAAGATATTAATTTTGTAACTCAGGGAATATTGTATATTCTTATTAACAATTGAAATTAAATTAGTAGGAATGCTGTGGGTTCTTATATCAAAAATATGTGCGAATTCATCATGTGTTTATACCACCTCAAATGAAGATAAATTAGAATATAAAATAAACAATTGAATGCATGAAATGTTTGAAGGTTTTTATTTATTGTAAAGGTTAAAAAAGCAAAACTGCGAAAAAAAGAATGCTACTTGAAAAAGTAAATATTTTTAAGCAGAGAAAAAATGTGGTGTTATTTTTCAAATATAGACTCTGATTTCAGTATCTCATCAATTACAATAACTTTTATATTATTTCATAAAGAATTTGATATTTCAAATTGGTTCTTTACAATGTGGTCAAACACTTAAGAAACCACATCCTTAAAAATTTAAGAGTTTCATTAACAATATCGAAGTTTGCAGGGAAATTAAAATCTATTTGCGGGAGACAAAGTTGATTAGTGGTTCATCAAATGATCCTCAGTAAACAATTTTTTAAAAATCATTTTTATATACATTTAACTAAACGTTATTTATTTTGGTTTGAGCACTGAATTGGAAAGATGACGAGAACAATTGCCATATTGTTGTCGATGGGTAGGTTTGAGTGCTAAACTAATATCAAATCACGCATAAATGGCATGCTTCAACGGCGTTTCTACAAAAACTATTTGTAAAAAAGGGGTAAAATTTTACGCCGTAGTGAAAGAATTGGAGGTTGACGTTTCGGACTGGGGTTCTTCGCCGGAGTGACTCCAGTCCGAAAAGCGACCATCAAATTCTTTCATTACAGTGTAAAATTTATCCTTTTTTGTAAACTGAAATCATGCAGGTTGATACACAGGGTTCGGACTCCGCTGGTGCCTTTTCTCGGAAACTACTTGACTTGCATTGATAAACATTACACTCCACTGGCCATTACAACGCTCCAATCATGCCATCTGAAATCAAGACTACTTGGTTTTGCTCACGAAGTCATATGATATATAATAATATTGCTTGTTTTTAAAATAAGAAATATATTGCTCTGAATTTACAGACACTCATAAACCTCCCTCAAATCTGTAGTTCTGACATAGAGTCAAATATAAGAATTTCAAAGAAAAGCTGAGAATACACAACAATTTGCCAAATTTTCGATTTTACTGGAAAGCGTTCTTCAGGGCAAATTTAAAACTGAATGCAAATAGCAAAAAGACAAAAATAGATGCACAAAGCCACAAGTGCCGGCAAAGCGGGCCTGCATACCAACCTCGTACCAAGAACCTCGGGCCTGCATACCAACCTTCACTGACGTAGACGAGTGAAATGACCCTGGGTACGAGGTTGCCTGCATACTAGCACTGTTTGTTAATATAATAACGTTTGTTTTTATTCTTTAATTTCTTCAGTTGATTTTATTTTTAAAGAGCTGCATTTCAGCTTCAAAAATAACAAAAATGTTGCTGTACCACGGACTGTACTTGAAATAAAACGAACTGACGCCAAAACACAAGTCATAACAAGCCAGCAACAGGATTACTCCTTCAGTAAAACTAAAATATTTGAAAAACTTTCCTTTATCCGATATCTTTTGTTTTACATCACGTTCCTTTGTTTTTCAGGCCGTTAAGCTAATTCCAGAATTGCTATTTTTATAAGAATCATATTCATATATAAGAAGACTAAATTTGATTGATTTAAAAAATTATCTTTTGACTCCGTCAGGTTAATTTGCGCTCCAACGTCGGAGTCGGTCGAAATGACGTAATCGCAGTTTTCTTGCAGAATATAACATTTCTAAAAATATCTGACAGAAAATAAGTAAAAACAGGAATCTGGGTATTATTCGACATATGTTCGCACTTTCATATATTCAGATTTCGGGTTTAGTATTTATTGAAGTTTTTTCAAATTTCACCTTAAACATTGAAAAATGATTTTCAAAATCAAATCGCACTTTTGTTTAACATTGTTATTTAAATCCGTGGCCGAGAGTACTCTAAAAACTTTTTTAAATTATCGCTACGTTGTGAAAATGGCTCTGACGTAAATTATAACATCACCTTCCGTTTGTCGGTTTCAAATGAAGTGGTTTGGACTTTGTTATTTATCTGGGAATTTATTTGCGGAATCAATGAAGGTAATCAATTATATAAAAAAGAAGCGAAAAAAATTAGCAATTCGAAGCTGTTTTTCTTTGAGTTTGAACAAAAAGTAGAGCTTAGTGTGGTTATTGTGTAGAGAACTCCGCTGAGCCAATACCGTTTTCTTTTTAATCATGGGCAATAAATTATAAACTAAAATTCATAACAAGGCGGCAGTTTTATAAACCAGACAGACACCTTTAGGGGCTTTAGGTGTTATTTTTTTGAAAAAAGATCAACATTTTTGGCCAGTTTTGAAGTTTTAGACCTTTAGTTTCTCGTACAAAAGCAACATTGCTGCAGAGTTTTTATACTGCTGCGCCACAGGGAATGTAATGTTTGTGACGTTTAGTAACCACGTGAGAAAACAGTCAAAGCGGTTTCTAAATTTATCTATCGACAAAATAACCCAATTCACCAACAAGCGTCAAATCAACATATTATATGGAATAAACCCCGACCATTAACAATAAATTATAAAGCACAAGTTTTGATAGGAAGAATTTTTGCTAATTTAAAAAAAATATAAAACTTAATTACAATAATTTAAAAGATTAACTCTAAGAGATGGAACAGAACATTTTGTTCTTGTACATTTCTTCGACTACATTTCCTGTAACACGTAATTTTTAACGTGGAGCGACATCAAAATACTTTCACGTCCGACTGAAACAATTCCGTATAAAATTGTGTCATTGGCTACAGGCTACACAGCGTTTAAAATGAAAACTTATTCCGGGTATTGCGGTCAAATCAGCATGAAATTGAAAGTAAAAAAAAGTTGAGATCGTAGCCATATATATCAATTATTGAGTTTATGATAGCTGAAAACGGAACTAAAAATAACCAGCTAGGTGACTAAAATGCACTTTCAAATTCATTGCAGAGCAAAAGAAAAATATAAGAATTAATGAAAATACTAATATCCCTAAAGAACTACGTTGAAAACTTCTGACTTATCTTCTGTCTCTCATGTGACTCTTTGCCTTCAGCAGTCAAAGCAGTCACACTCAAAGCAATGTCTGAAATTTTGAAATAATTTACTTGCAGACTATTTGACCGGACAGAAATAATAAGAAACTTAAATTAATTTAAAACTCGGTACCTCTGTAAGTTTTGTAGCGTCCTTTGTGTAGGACCTTTTCGTGCCTTCTCAAGCCATCCTTCGTTGGTGATTCTAATACCATCAATAATCTCTCACCAGCCGCTTGTGTTTGGATTTTAACCATTTTTTTTTCAAATTATTTCTAACACAGTTACTTGGTATGATTCAAGAACCATCTGATCTCCAGTAAACAGAAAATTGAGTAATTGATATCGCCACGATTTCTCGGTTTCCCCTGAACTCAAAAACACATTGAACCCTGTTCACGACCCTTGATTTACTAAATCAAGGCACTTATGAACAACAATGAAGCAATATCTTTTAACAAACGCTTTTTATTGTTTTAACATTAAAACTTCCGGAAACTGTCTGCGCACCAATCGCTATCACGATTTCCGTTTTGGTGTATACACCAATCATGCATGCAGGTTGCATGGTTTAATGCACGCGTATCTGTTATAACTGAAAGTTATCCATTTTACTATTTCGTTACTGCTTGACCCGAGGTCAAAATACTAAAATTTAAGTAATGAAGAAAAACAGTCTATTTTTCTGTCATTAAGTTTGTTTAACCCTTTTACTGTTGTTATAACTGAGACATTTTGCGTCACATTCTAATCTTGGGCAGTTAGAAGACAAATACGCACCTTGACATGTGTGCTTGACATCGGTTATGGCTTGCCACACGACAAACAACTAGAATATCTTTCACTTCAACATAACTATAAGCGTTGCGAAAGCTTTATTTAATCTTTGTGATGAAGACTACTTAAAAACTCCGACTTAAAAACAAAAATCAAAACTGTGACCTCTTCATAAAAGGTAAACCAGCAACGCTCTCTAACTGAACTGTGAGCTCATTACTAGATTACAGCTGTTACATTGCGTCCGGTCATTTTTTTTGTTGGTCCAGCAAAGTCACTTGAAGGTCTGAATAAAATCATCACTCATATCGTTTCAAATTGGATAATTGCAACTGTTATAGCTATAACGAGGAACATAGAGTAGTTTTTAAAAATATCACAATTTGGTTAATCCTGCTTGATTTGATTTTTGAATCTACAGCCATAATTAGCAGTTTTACAGTGACACCATTTGTAGCGGTTTTAAATTAAAAGACGCAGCAGCGAAAAAGAATCCTCGACAATGTTGCAATAACTCTTGAGCAGGTCATGGGTTTCACTCATCTGATCCGGCTCAAATTCTATCAACTATTACAGAACCTGACGATAGAGCATTTCTATAGTTTAATTTCTAGTTATCTTGAATCTAAATTAGATGTTGGCCTTACTTGTGCGTTTTATCCAATAAGGCGTTGTTATCCCGAAATAACGTTTCAAAGTCTTAAGGCCTCCTGCGCTGTTTGGTGGCTACCGTCATTTCGACAACATTAGCAACAAAAATTATCTTTAGTATTGAAAACTAAGTTTGTACGACGATGTGAACAATTACATCATAAGCTTTATACGCTGAATGAAATAATTGCGAAGAGAAGCCATGGTTACAAAGTGGTTTCATAGCTCAGTTACTAAGAGCACTGGAAGGACTCCCTTAAAAATGGATTGCAGTGCCCAACGGACGACTTTGAAAATGACTCTAAAAGGTACACATAAATAAAATCAGATATACTGATTTCAGACACTAAAACGTACGCTTAGACAAAATCAGGTATTCTGATTTGCATATGTAATAGGACTCCATGCTGTCCACTTTGGAAATAATTGGATGAAAATATTCAGAGGACAGCTTACTTATTTTAATTATATAGCTACTCAGTTGTATTGGGCACTGTTCAGTCAAACTAATATATTCTTAAAGAAAGGACAACTAATATAAAATACCTTGTGAAATCATCAGAACAGAGTGCCATAATCACATAGAACAAATAGGTAGGTATAATGTAGAAATAGAATACTGTAAATTACAAAAAAGTAGAGTGAAGGCAAAGCATTTTTTAAATATAGAACATGTTCAAAATATCAAGTAATGACACAAAATTAAATGAGTAAATAATGAATACTAATGTAAATTAAATGAGTAAATAATGAATACTACTGTTAGGCTAGGTGAATAATACTTTCCGCGCTCTGATTGATTCATCTTACACCGAATAAGGCCTGCTCTATTCACCTCGATCACTCAACCGTGAAAATATTGATTGCGCTCAGATTGGTTCATCTAACACCGAATATCCTGCGCTATTCACCTCGGTCACTCAATCGTGAAAATATTGATTGTCCTCAGATTGGTTCATCTAACACCGAATATCCTGCGCTATTCACCTCGGTCACTCAACCGTGAAAATATTGATTGCGCTCAGATTGGTTCATCTAACACCGAATATCCTGCGCTATTTACCTCGGTCACTCACCCGTGAAAATATTGTCCTCAGATTGGTTTATTTAACACCGAATATCCTGCGCTATTCACCTCGGTCACTCAATCGTGAAAATATTGATTGTCCTCAGATTGGTTCATCT
>JAOTRI020135287.1:0-11109 GCA_028564885.2 Zoanthus sanctaehelenae
TACATTTTCATTACTAAATTGTTTCTTTAGAAACACCGACGCAGCTCAAACTAGTTTACCGCTAGTTATTTTTCTAAGAAATACGATTGGCCGTCTCCAAGTTCTAAGAAATATGATTGGCTGTCTCCATCGAGTTCTAAAAAATATGTTTGGCTGTCTCCAACTTCTAAGAAAGATGACTGGCTGTCTCCATCGAGTTCTAAGAAATACGATTGGCTGTCTTCAAGTTCTAACAAATATGATTGGCTGTCTCCAAGTTCTAACAAATATGATTGGCTGTTTCCAAGTTCTAACAAATATGATTGGCTGTCTCCAAGTTCTAACAAATACGATTGGCTGTCTCCAAGGTCTAACAAATATGACTGGCTGTCTCCAAGTTCTAACAAATATGATTAGGCGTCTATTTTTCTTGTGTGAACATTGTTTATTCTTGTTTGTTTTACGAATTATTGTTGCTATACTGACTTTGACACTTTAATTTTGTTAATTATTTATTGTCTTATTATTTTTCTTTGGATGAGAACAAAAAGAAAGAAAATCAAAGGCATCTTGTGGTAAGCTCGTGGAGTAAGTGAGATACTATGCAAGGGAGCTGTTGCATCTTGACTGCTGTTCATTGATTAATATGCTGTACGCGTGATCAACCATATATGCTTGTTTGCCGACGAAGTCATGTACTGAAAACCGAAATATCACGTGACATATTGAACGTCTTTCATTGGTAGCCGAATAAGAGCATTCTAGACGACTATTAAACGAACACACGAATGCGCCTGCCAAACTTGAGACGATCGCAAATCGATTCTAAATTTTCTATTGTTCACGCCTGACATCGTGATTTCCCAATCGATACCAATAGCTCTCCACAAGCTAAAAACGGGAGGGCTGCCAATTAATCCTTTCTTTTGAAAGCTGAAGCTTATTAGGAAGAGAATTTCATTATTTACCAGTAGCTTTTAAGCACTCTGCTACAATGATATGATTTTGATTTTCAAATTGTTTTTTGGACCACTGCCCACTGCCACATTCAGGTTTCTTCGTCTTTGCTCAAAACAAAATTTCAGGAAATATCCAGGTGTTTTCTAAGTGTGCTGAACTTCTCAAGGTCTCGAGATACGGGAGATATTGCAAGACACATTACACACGTTCATTATGCTAAATATCAACTCAACAATTTGTTACCGTATTAATGGTGCAACGCACTCATCCAAAAAAATTGGTGTTTTTGCCCTGAGCGGGACTTGAACCCACGTCTCCCTGATCACTAGTCGTGCGTGCTAACCACTACACTATCAGGGACCAACACGCTGGCAACGTAGCAGAAACTGATGTGATAGTTTTGGTAGCGGCGTGAGGATTCCTGGGGCCCAATAGTTTGTTCACTTAAGTACGTCTCAATGGAGCAATACGAATACAAGGACGAATACATTACTTGAACACCCATCATCAAAACCATACGACGTTTTGAGACTGAGCAACCCAGATTGCGCGATCTGCAAAAATGCTATGATCCGATTCACGAGTAGACTGCAAACTAAAAAATTGAAGAATTTTTCCAAGTTACCCTCCTAAAAAACGCTCATTTTTCAATGAAGTTAAGACCTAGAATAAAGAATCACAAAATTCAACGCTTTTGAGGTTTTGCAGGTGGTCGGTACAAACCCTTCACATTGTACTTTTGATACAATTGATTGAGAGTTTTTGAATCCCCTGGATTGGGCACTAATCCTTCCTAGGTTGGCTTCTCGTAGATGATGTTACTCATTTACCAACCGAGTAACGATTGAAAGCTGAGTTAGCTTTGATGGCACACAAAGGTTTAAACCTCGCAAGAGCAAGGGATCGATCCTAGGATCGAAAGGCAAGAAAATAGGAAAAAATGGCTAGACTATCTTTAGAAAACGCTTTCAGATAAACGTTCGAGCACTTGCTTATTGATAATTGTAAAGACTACGAGATTCGCTATTATACCTTCTTGTGAGAGATCAAAACGCAATTGGAATGTTCGTGTTCGCAAGAGAGCTCATAATCAGGAAGGCAGTCAGCCAGCTGCTGTACGAATTTAACAACCTGAGAAAAGAGAAAAAATTCAAGATACGCACTTTTTGGGTAGCTTAAAAATACATAATAATTGTTTTTTTTTGCAACAACAACAACAACAACGTTGACTTATTGGCACTTTGAGAACATTAAGTTTACATCAGTGGGTATTCAATAAATGAAAACTAGAAAAATATATATATTCCTTTATATCAGATAATTTAATAATAACAATAATCATTATTCAATAATAATAATAGGATAAATACTATTAAAAAATGTAAAAACTACTAATAAAAATACTTAATATTTAAAATTGTTTTAAAACACGTAAAATGTCCCTTTAAAAACAAAGAGTCAATAAATAGCGCACTCAGTGAACTCTCAATTTCTATATCAATATTACGGAAGTCCCATGATTTTCGTACAGTGGATCTAGTTCCTCTGAGACAGATTAATGCGGATCTCATAATAATAATGATAATAATAATAATAATAATAATAATAATAATAATGATAATGATAATGATGATGATGATAATGATAATGGTAATAATAAAATAACCAAATTAATAAGCAATAGTAATAATAATAATAACTTAAAAAAGGATTTTCGTACAAAAAATAAAATTCGAATTCTAGCGCAGGTGACAACCTTTGACTACCTGTCCTCTCGAATTCTCCCAAACGTTCGCCTCGTTTCTCGCTGGTCTGCTCTCGAATTCTCCCAAACGTTCGCCTCTTTTGTCACTGATCTGCTCTCGAATTCTCCCAAACGTTCGCTTCCTTTGTCACTGATCTGCTCTCGAATTCTCCCAAACGTTCGCCTCGTTTGTTGTCACTGACCTGCTCTCGTATTTTCCCAAACGTTCGCCTCGTTTTTCTCTGATCTGTTCTCGAATTCTCCCAAACGTTCACTTGGTTTGTCACTGATCTGCTCTCAAATTTTTCCAAACGTTCGTCTCGTTTTTTCTCTGATCTACTCTCGAGTTCTCCCGAATGTTCTCTCACGAATTTAAAAAGTGCAAGTGTCGCAAATGGAAATCGTTCTTGTTTTGTACATTTTCTTGAAGTAGAATTCGATTTTTCTTACCAAAAAATTGTTTAAAACTCCCAAGAGTTATTGTTATCGAGAGAAACCGGAAAAACACCTATGATGTCATAAATACTAAAAAGCTATCAACATTGTTTTCAAGCATTGGTTGAGACTTGAACAAAAATGTGTCGCAACTTCCACAATAACTCCCAGTTGAAAAAAAAAATTAGATATTTTTGAAATCTAGACATTAAAATCTGACATTTGGAATCAAATTGTTTCGTTGGTGATACTTCCACTCAGCTATCACCAGTTAATAGATATCTGAACAGACGTAACTATAATGCTGCTGAAAAAATATAACAAAACAGTTTCTGTTCATCAGCAGGATGCCCAATTGTGTGCAATTCTACTATTACTTTCGGCTCCAAACATCCATAACAATTTAACAAAATCATGGATATGAATTTCATACTTCTTCATGCCAAGGAACATTTGCCATGGTCAGATTTGATGCCTTTGAATCTCCACAATACGTCACACCCTAAAGAAATAAACTCCTGTTAGATCGTCAAGCGACACTGTTAATAATAAAAAAATGAGAACTAAATGCAGATTAAAAATTGAGAATAAAGTTGAAGTCAAGAGATGACATAGTTGATAAAAAATGTTGGCTTTCTGTACGGACTAACATATTTGCTAGTTCGCTGGGTGGAAGCATCCTGGGTTGTGAGAAGAATTTTTTTCACGTTTTATGAAGTTAGTCTGCCAGTGTATTTCTTACAAGAGATAAGCGTTGTTTCAATTGATTACTGGATCATAAAGAAATTAATTAATCCACTCTTAGTAGCTGTTTATGTAATTTAACGTAGTTGAATGTAATTGATGCGTTCGGTGTGTAGATATATAGAAAGAAATAAACGTAATATCAGAAAAATAACATATCTCTAAGCCCTTGGCCTATATAATACAATATATGCGTACCAAAAATTACGGTGTTCAACTTATCAATAGAGAAAAATATCGCCCTGGAAATCCCTACAGTTACCATTTACATAACATTGTCCGGCTACGTTACCAACGTGGTTGGTCCTTGTGGTGTAGTGGTTAACACGTCGGACTAGTAAACAGAAGATGTGGGGTTCAATTCCTGTCAAGGGCTATATATGTTATTTTTCTCTTATTTCTTTCTATATATCTACACACCGAACGCATTCCTATTACATTTATCTACACATAATACCATATACGCGTACCAAAAATTATGGTGTTCAACTTATCAATAAAGAAAAATATTGCCCTGGGAACCCCTACAGTTACCATCTACATAACACTGTTCGGCTTCGTTACCAGCGTGGTTGGTCCTTGTGGTGTAGTGGTTAACACGTCGGACTAGTAAACCCAAGATGAGGGGTTCGATTCCCGCCAAGGGCTATATATATTATTTTTCTCTAATTTCTTTCTAATTTAACGTAGTGTGCACGTATCATCTATACATGGAAACTCCCACAAGTGTTACGCTTTTAATTCACTATAAGGCGCACCTTAACTTCGATGAAGTCCGGGTTACCAAGGGACACCAACTTTGCATACGCTTCAATTTCATCAGTATTCCAAGCTTTAACAAGCGTTAATCGATAAACAGTTCTCTGGCCCTATAAGTTAAAATCAAACACAAATGCATAGAAAAATGAAGCACGCACATGTAAGCGTGTAGGTATCATGTAAATATGCATACGTATGATGATATTTCAAACTAAAATGTTGGCGCAGATACACGACCTAACATTTTGGCTGTTGTTTCCAATATTGCATTAGATGTTTTACAATAAACCTACTAACGGTCTAACACGCATCCTTCACTATGATAGGCTACTCTTCTCCAGGTGTATTTTTGATAGCGGTTTATCAAATTAGTAATGAGCCTCGTTTTGCTATAATATCTGAACACTTTATTGATTATATAATATAAGTATCTTTTTATAACCGATTAGTAGGTTAATACTAAAACATTCAGATCTCTCTGACTTTGACTACGAGTTTGAATACCCTATTCCGCCAACAGCCTCATGGATCATAATCCATTCGTCCTCGAGCTCTCACTGTTAAATGTCCCACAGTGTTTGGCAATGTTGCATTTCTTTCAAGAGCTTTAAAGCGGCTATGCCACAATTGATATTTTTTTTGTTTTAAGCAATCTTTTGGCTAAAATCATTACAAATGCATAAAATGTATTTATTTTAAAAAGGACCAACACATATTAGGTTGAAGGATCAAAACTTGAAAATGAAGGCCGTACTATTTCAAATTTGAATTGTTTTCATCCTTGCTATCCGTAGCAACAAATGAAAGGAAGCAGAATAAACTTCATAATATTTCTTAATTAACGTTGATCATAAATCATTTCAAACAATTTTTTTTGCCAATGTTATAACTTTGTTAAATTTTCTTTACATATGTATATTATTAACATTAAGCTTGTCCCACTATTTTGAGGGCAACAAACCAATGCGGCCTGAAAACGGAAGTCTAGAACAGCGGTTCAGAGCCAATGAGTACTTCACTACTTGGCAATAAAACACAATCCGTCTAACTGCTACTACTACAAATACTACTAATACTACAAGTACTACTACTACAACTACTAACTATTATTGCTGCTGCTGCTACTACAATTACTACTCAACTACAAATAATAGTTATACTACTACTACTTCGATTACAACTACAGCTATGACCACGACCACGACTACAACAACTACTAGTACTGCTACTACAACTGTTACTGCTACTACTACTACGACTACGATTACTACTGCATATCCAGTCTTACCTTAATAGACAGAGCTTTCAAGCTGTCCAGAAACCTTGGCCAGAAATCTCGAAACAAAGGACGATCAATTTTCTTCAGACTTTCTTTTGTACTTGCATCTATACTCACATACAATTGTGTCACCGGCAGCAGTTTTCTAAACGGAAAATCCGGTTTTCAGTAAAGATGGAACTGAGATATTGCTACGGGAATGCAATATACCCAAGTAAGTGAATATTCTATATTTTCGTGTCTACTGCGTATAAGCAGGTAGACACTAAGACGAAAACAGTTTGTTAACTGTTGATATATACAGTAAATGTTCGAACTAGGGCCCCTCCTAAGACTAAAAATATATAATAAACGCTCCCTTTCAAATAAGCGCGCCCCATCTCCCTTAAGAACGTTTTGAGTTTGGAAAAAGTAGTTTTCAATAAGGTTTTTGAATTCTTATGCTGCAGTTTGCGTTTAAATAGAAATAAAGATAGCGTCATTTTGAGCCTAAAAATTGATAATCGCGCCTTCCTTCAAATATGCGCTTCCCTTCGAATTAGCGCTCCCCTCTCGCCTTACAAAACTAAATAAGCGCCATCCGAGCATTTATGGAATATATAAATAGATAGTATTTTAGAGTTTTATAGTTTTTATATATTTTATTATTAAATATATATTAATAATCAATCTAATTATTTGATTTTTATTCTGATTTACGTTTTCAGTAGATAGGTGTCCTTACTTAGTGGCTAACCGCTTTGTTTACAGACACAGAAATAAAGTTATTATTACTATCATTATAATTATAATTATTATATGCAATCACTAAGCAACAAGAGATTCGTTATGCGGAGGAGCGTCGATCAGGCCAATTCCGATCAATGTCATTGGAAGGAAGCAGTGTGGCGCAGTGGTTAGAGTTGGGGCTTTGAATGCGGAAGACCCGGGTTCGATTCCCCGACTCAAACGAGTGAATAAATTTGTCCTCGGTGATCCGAGGGACAAATTTACCACGCTTTGTAAATAGCCAACTAGTTTGCCTCCTACCAGTTGGGATTCTTAATTTGGGAAGAGGGAGGTTTTTAATATGACACTGAAAAGCCACCTTGGGGAGTTGTCATTAAGTGTGTATTTTTTTCCCATGCAAAATTCGCATGAAGGACTCACGTGAGTATGAGGTATCCGTAAGCTTGTGTTTTCATTATATTGAGTGATTGAGTGTAACGAAAAACATGGACTTCTTAGTACATTTTCCCCCAACAGCAACAAGCAACAAAAATACCAGTAGTTGCACTTACGCTTTGCGTGCCTTTTGTTAACTATGATCGACTGTTTATTCAAATCATATCAAAGTATCAAAGGCAAAAGTTCTGAAAATTACAGAATCACAGTGTACATTAGAAGGTAACAAGCCGTGAAAAATACGATTTAGCGATATGTAAATTTCACACCGCAGAAAAAAGAGAGAATACTCTCTGACGTTTCGCACGTTAGTCCTTCGACGGAGTCTATTGTCCGAAACGTCAGTGAGTATTTTCAGCTTAAAGGGATTATGTACCAAACTTGGGATTGTCAGCCTCGAAGCAGCCCTCCGTCGATCACGGCTTCGTTGGTTTGGGCACGTTGAGAGGGCAAATAGCTCAGTCTCCTCTATCAGGTTTCATGAAGTTATGGGTCAACGACGAAGAGGTAGACCGAGAAAATCTTGGGTTGAGGAAGTCAAAGAAGACCTTAAGGTAACAGGTCTTGCACCAGAAATGGCTGCCAACAGGGATGCGTGGAGGTATGGTACGAAACTATGTGCCGTCATACCCGCCCACAAGTGGAACTAATGACGTTAATGGATTGTGAGTGGAGTGATTATTATTCATGTTAGTGCTATAATCTTACTATCATTGAAAAATTACCTTATTGCTTCTGGAAACTGAGCATTGGTGACAAGAAATGTTGAAATGCTGTGACTATGGAGAATTCGTATGAGCTCATTGATACGCGGGTACATGATTGGTTCACCTGAGATATATAGAAACCATTTGAGGTTAGTTAAGAAAGGTGTACATAACCATTATTATCGAATGTTTCATGCTATCACATTCGTAAGACTGATTAAAAGATTAAAATTCATTCCTAAATTTTTGGACAGCTACTTTCTAATATCACATTTTTATCTAATTTGTGCACGGACGTGGTTGGCGCAGTTGGTAAGATCCCTTTCCTACCACAAGGTTCCCAGTTCAATCCCCCAGTTTGCCGAGATTTGAATATTTGTGCGACCTTCTTTTCTGCCTTAGCCAACTCGGCTTTCCATCCTTCCGCGGTAGGTAAATGAGTACCAGCGTCTGCTGGGAGCTAACCTGCGATTGATTAGTGTCCCGTCCAAGGGGAGTTAAAGACTCTCATCCAGTTACAGCGCTGATTATATTACCGTGAAGACATAAAATATGTCTGGGAATGTTTATTGTGTTGTAACCAATCACATGCGAGATCTTCACACCACAGAAACCACAGGCAACGAATCGTTCTCTGTCGGCCACGGAACAAATTATTTTCGTTTTCTAGAAAGAAATAAGAGAAAAATAACATATATAGCCCTTGGCGGGAATCGAACTTACATCTTCGGTTTACTAGTCCGACGTGTTAACCACTACACCACAAGGACCAACCACGCTGGTAACGCAGCCGGGCAATGATAACATTGTAGATAGTAGATAGTAACTGTAGAGAATCCTAAGGCGATATTTTTCTCTGTTGGTAAGTTGAACACCGTAAAATTTAGGTACGCATATATGGTCTAATGTGTAGATTAATGTAATGGAAATGCGTTCGGTGTGTAGAATAAAATAAATAAATAATAAAAAGAATAAGAGAAAAATATCATATATAGCCCTTGGCGGGAATCGAACCCCACATCTCCGGTTTACTAGAGGTGTTAACCACTACATGACGTTTTGTATTAACATTCACTTAACTAACAATTGCTTTTCCTTCCCATTTGTTTACAGTATGTGCTATAATAGCAAAGGATACAAGTTTGAGCGATTTTGAAAGAAATTACAAATCCGATGTGCCGGTTGGGATACAACACAATAAACATTCCAGACATATTTTAGGTGCTCACGGTAATAGAATCAGCGTTGTAAAAGTTTTGGCGAACTCCCAAGCCCATCCCATGATATGTTTCGAAATTGACGCCAAGGCCAGGAACACTGTCAAAACAATAGGTGACGAGCCATTTTACTTCTGGTGAAATTTTCTATTTCAAAATCTCGTTCTCTATATGAAATTTTACAAATTTTTTTCATTCATTTTTAAAAAGGTTTACTAATTATCTATTCAAATGACTATTAATATCGTTTTGGTCATTTTTATCAGTTTTAAACTGAATTGTAACCTCAATTTCTATTTCTTTAAAACTCTTACTCTTATATCATATAATATGACAACATTGCAATTAGGTGTATATTCTGGTTAACTGTTTATTTGAGAATTTCTGAGCCACAATTTAGCAAAGTATTCCGTCGCCTTAGGAAAGATTTGAACGTGATTATCAAGATTATCAACTTACAGTACAAGGCAGCAATGCAGTACCTATCATCAATTTCAAATGCGCGGTTGTATTTTTGAATTTGCAGTAGCCAGAGCTGTTTTCCAAACATAAGTTCCGAGGTTGGGCCCCCAGGGGGGGCAATTTGGGGTAAAAAGTATAGGGATGATCGTCTATTTTATCATTTTGTGATCGGCTTTCTATTTATGGTTCATAAACCATAAAGTATTTAATTAAGATACACTAGCATGGCTAAATTAGTTTTCTACTTAAGTTATTCTCTTCTTTATCACAATATAAGGCCTCAGGGAATTGTAATTCGCTAGTATGCAAATACTGGTCTCGGTCTTGGATGATTAGTTGCAGCTTGCATATATTTACAGAGCAATTTACGATTTTATTAGAGCAATCGTATGTTTTTGACGTTCTTGAGGCATAATCTTTCAGGTTTTGGCCAATCTTAAACCAAGATATCGATCGCGCGCTCTTCTCATCCCATTGCTCAATCCTTTGGTTTTATACTGTTTGTCTAAGATCATCTACTGTATCCTTTGCTTCTGCTATTTTTGCTGAGTAATCATACAAAGATATGCTCTTTTCTTATCTTGCATCTCCAAACGTCCCTGTCCATTCTCTCTGTCTGTTTCTTTCGTTTTCTATTACTTTGCATTGGCTCTGAGCGAAACCAGCAACTCTGTCTCTAATCAATATCGAAGACTTTTCAAAAGTCTATAAAATGTTTTGTTCGCTGTTGCCACTAAGGCATATCTTTTCGAGTTTGCTTGTCGATCTCTCTCTTTAGTTCTAAATAAACACTACTCCTTTTTAAATTTCTTTTTGAGGGTCTAGATAATCTACATCGATATTGAATAATTATGAAACAATTGTTCACATTAGTCTGTAATCTAAAGTGTTTGATTCACTTCAAGGGCTTCTAAAGTACTTCACGCTCATGCCGGGTTCTCCTTTTTTCTGGCGACCATGCATCAAATAAACGAATTCCAAGCATTGTATAACTCACTTTACAATTCAAATGTTACGTATCTCGATCGGTAGATTATTGTCAGATCTGTCTTTAGTTCACTGCAATTACTAGAATGACAGATTATTACAACAATAATACGCAAGGGAAAATCGAAGTTTGTTGCTAGGAGTAAAACAAATAACTCTTCCCAAAAAGTATTCAATATATTATCTGCTAACCGGATTCATTATAATTCACGAACATTAAAACATATCTAAAAAAGGCTTAGTTTTAGGATGTAAGAAGTGCACCTTTAACTTTAGTAACACAACTAGATAATATGTTTTGTCATACCTTTCAAACTCTTTGACTTTGGTGTGGCTAAAAGCGAAAGCGAAACTGTTTAGTAACCTTGGTTCACTGGAAAAAATCAGCTTCTGCAATTGGCCAAAATCGATCAGGTGACTTCGATATACCACCGTTTTGGCCGTCTGTGTTATTAGCCTTCAGAAAATTCAAACTAGTGACCAATGACTTTTATTGAGCTTTTACTCAAACAAAAGTTGTCCTTTCTCCGAGTATACACTCAAGTTATTTAATTTGCAGGCTTTGGGCGTACGTTCCACAGTTTTCCCGCCTTCTTTATTTTACGATTTATGCACTTATCAGCGGCCATCCCGGTGGGGGGGGGGGGGGGGATGGTGACCCCGGTGACATCC
>JAOTRI020135298.1:0-11108 GCA_028564885.2 Zoanthus sanctaehelenae
GCATCACGCTGTCACATTAATGCATATCAAGATGCGGCCAACCAACCTCCTACGTCAGTATATATTAGATGAAATAATGATTAAATGATATTAATAATAAGAAGATACTCGGAAAAAATCATCTAATATATTCTTCTTTTCTTTCGCGTATTTATTCAGTTTATACGGAGGAGCTTCTTAACGAATTAATAATAATGAATTACATGGGCATCTTCAACTTACCAGTATGCCAAAACACTCTCAATATCTAGCTAGAGATTTCGTTTTCGTATCTCTATTACAAGTGAACAACAATCCTTGACAAAATGTTTGGGACACCTTACTATTTTTGTTTTGAATAATACAACTACTCCCCCTCCTTCCTCTCTCTTTCTCTTGTTTACAGTATTGCAACATTTTGTAATCAATACACACCAATGAATTGTAATGTTGGGAGGGGACATGGATTACTTGAGATACTGTTTTGTTAGGAGTTGAAACCTGGCTAAACTTGTGGCGAAAAGGAACAGCTATCTCTTACTATTTGTGCGGGATTGTAGCTTGCCTTACCTATTGTCGGAAAGGTGTAGTTTGCCTATTCGTCTTTTCTCATAGTTCTGAATTTGAAGTTTCTTTTTATGTGACAGTGGATGCAGCTCACCTCTCCTGCCGCCCAAGAAGCGATCTACCAATAGCTTATTAACGTGGGACCCACTTGACGCGTCCGCAGTTCCGCCTCCTCTACCACCACGACAGTCAGCGGTTATGTCGAATGACTTTTCCCTAACGTTAAATGATGCTATTCCACGCCAATCATCAGGTCTACCCAGAAATTCTGCCACGAAGATCGTCGATAACAGTGATGAGACTTACTTGAAAAGTAGTAAAGATGGCAGTGTGCCTTCTTTGCCTCCAAAGGTACCGCCTAGTAGCGCTAACGTTAAGGTACGTGAGATCGATAGATAAACGAATTCTGTTATGATCATCTTCTTTACATTTTGCAGTGATGTTTCCTGAAACATTGCTGTTGTTATCAACTCGGTTTCTATTTTTACTTTTTTAACTCCTGAATTGTTACGAAATTTATTTTATTTACAGTGAAGTGTGTTTAATATTTCCATAAAAATTAAAGGTTGATTTTAACTGGAGCACTTATGACGTAGTGAAAATCAAAATCGTAATCGTAAGCGGAAAAATCAGAAAGTCAATACTTTCCTCCGACTCCGCTTATGACTCCATCACTTATGATCCAGCACTTGCAAAGTAGGGTGTCGGAAGCAGAAGCGACCGAGTTGTCAAGGTCATGAAGAAACGCGTTTTGTTTTTTTAATTGTTGGTATTAAAATAAATTGCTTACCAAAGGCAATATCGATAAGAAAATATTATTATTTTTTTATTTATTATTATTATTATTATTATTATTATTATTGTTATTATTATTATTTTTATTATTTTTATTATTATTATTATTATTATTACTAGTAGTAGTAGTAATAGTAGTATAGAAGTAGTAATATTAGCAGTAGTAGTAGTAGTAGTAGTAGTAGTAGTAGTAGTAGTAGTAGTAGTAGTAGTAGTAGTAGTAGTAGTAGTAGTAGTAATAGTAGCAGTAGTAGTAGCAGTTGTAGTAGTAGTTATAGTACCAGCAACAGATGAAACTATTTTAACCTTAGCTTTCATTATTTTCTTGTCACAGCTTGCTGACTCAAAAGAAGACGAATTCCCTATCCCGCTACCTACAAAGCGTCAAAGTTACACTCTTTCATCTCCACCATCACAGGGAACATCTGATCTGTTTTCGCCATCAAATTTTTCAGAGCTACCTGGTCCTTTGTTTGATAAGTTTCAGAGAATGCAGAATGGAACATTCCATAGGGGATCTTCGTTGGGAAAACTAGATAAATACAACTATGATAAAGTTTCTTTATGCAGCTTAGATTCATTCAGATCAAGTGGAAACTTCGACACTGAATCGATTGCCGATTCTGAAGCTACTTTAACTCCATTGACGCCGAAAGCAGAATTCCTTTTTCCGTCTTCTCCGTTGTTTAGCGGCGCAACAGGTCCCGGTTCTCCGTACTATGACCCAGTACCCACGCCAGTTCCAACCGAAAATCACCTAGAACCTGATGCATCAGCAAAACCTCGTGTGAATGATAAAAAGGGATCTCAAGAGGGTGAAATTTTGAATTTTAATTTTTCAGACATAGACATTTCCCTTCACAACATTACTGACAATCCTTCGGTTGAAGATGACGATGCTTTTATTAATAACGAGGACTCTTATGAAACCTTATCAGTCACAAAGAACATGTCGTCACCATTTAACATTAGCAAATCAGTTGCGGTAAGCAAACTCGAGGGGAATGTAACCTGTTCGCCCTGCACTAGCTTTAGTACCACTAGCAACCATTCTCCCTTGTTTTCTTGTCCCTCCTATGTTTCCTCTACAACGTCTTCCTTTTCTTTTTATTCCGCTTCCACCGCCTCTTCCTCTACCACCTCAACCTCTTCCTCTTCTTTCATCCCGTCTTCTTCGTCGTCTTGTTCAACTTCAGCCTCCTCCTTTTCCGTCTTCACTTCAACGCTTACTTCCATTTTATCTACCAACTCCACGTCTTCCTCTGACTCCTATTCCACATCCGACCCCTGCTACTCTTCCTCTGCAACTTCTTCCTCATCCTCCTTGACAAGCACGATCACCACATCCTCTTCCTCTCTGTCAACTATTACAGAAACAAAGGCTTCAGTTAAGACACCAAAAGCAACTCCCCCAAAACCTTTACCGCGAAGTTACACTATTAATAAGTCAAATTCTCGAAAGTTTGCTTTTTCTCGCGCTAGTTCTGATTCCACTGATGAAAGGACTCCACCAGTCGCGAAACCACGTCGATCTTTGTATTTTAGTTGTTCATCATCTACAGTAACTGCTACTTCGTCTCCAGACGCCCCAATAGATCCTCCCAAAGTAATGTCTCCTACTGCAGTACCACGAAAAATGTCTTCACCTCTTCCCGTTACCTATGAAAGTGCAAAGATAAGACCCGCTGTTCTTCCAAAACCTTCAAGGAAAGCCGTACAATCAACGAAGTTAACTTCATCAGGGTCAGACCCACCGCCGAAGCCAAAACCTTATTCTCCGAAATCAAAAGGAAATTCCCCTTCAGTGAGCCCAGATAACTCCCCAGTGACGAAGAGGCATTCGAAAGTTCTAGCAGGAGCGGTTGCCCTGCCTTTTTTCGTTTCCGAAGAAAATACCGACACGTAACGATTAGCAAAGAACTAATTAATTAAATAGGCGACACATTCCTGGCAAAGATGAATTTATAGTTTGACTTTATTTTCATTAGATTTAAATATTTCCATGAAAATTCATTGAATCTGAGAGAAGTTATGGCTGTAGTTAAAAATTCAGTAAAAATATTTTTTAAAACAAGTGTTAAGAAGTAGTTTATTGAGACGACCTTGTGAGTTTTTGGTAGATAAAAAGTAAGTGCCTCATTAGTTTATTGAAAAGATGCGTGATGGTAGTTTCAAAAGTAACAAATATTGTCCTCAAAACAGTTTTTGGACAAAATGGAGAAATTTATAGTCATATCAAAACAATGTTGGAACCGAATTGTAAGTATTAATAAAATTATGTGTCAAAATCAAATCAAAATTTTCGACCCTGCGAATTCGGTAAATTGTAAAAATGGTATTAGATACACTTCTGGAGTAAAAATTGATGAAATGAAACAAAATTTCGCTACTCGTTGCTTTCTAATTTTCAGTTTTTCTTTTTATATTTTAGCTTTTTTACGTTTTCATCAATTTTTACCTTTTTATAAACAGTTTTTAAAAGAAACCTCGAATCAAATAACCAAATTAATTATAACGTTTTTATTCATTCTTACGTAACTATTTAAAGTAATGCGTTGCGCTCTTGTTTGAAAAACAAATCTAGAATAGTTTTTAAAGAAAGGAAAATAATTACAAGATATTTTTAAAATCCAGTGTTTTTAAAAAAATTTGTATTTACTAAGCAAATTTGTAAATAAATAGGAATTTTTATTTTATGTGTAATCGTGAAAGGTCGGTTGGATGGTGTGTTTTAGGCCTGCTTGCATTTGGTGTATTTTAATGCAGGCCCCTGGGATACAAATCTCGCACGTTGTTTGGAAAGGGTCCGATTCTTCACCATTTGTAACACGTTGCTCCCTACTCCTGGAATTACTGAAAAAAATTTAAAATTCTTTCCTGGCCCCTTAAAAACTCCTAGAACAACATAGTTTCCCTAAGAACCTGGGTGGGGCCTTTCAAAGGTGCGTTAAATATAACTCTGGTTAAGCAAAAGTTACAGCAGCAGATAACGATTCTTTTATTAGATTTTTCTAGTGAATCCCAAAGTAAAAGATCAAACTCATCTCTGTAAGGTTGGCAATAAAAACAAGGGTTAAAAATTGCGTATCAGTGGTCTACCTACAGAAATGTTTTTTTTTGACAATAAACACATTTGTTTAGCCAGGAAATACTACTTCCATTTCGTGTACAAATTCGCCTATAATAACCTTGTTAAATTCATGACGGAAGAAGCAATGAAAATATAAATAACATTTATAAAACTCCAACTTTTTAAAAACATTTGTTGACAAACAAACTGGTTGCAGTATAACTAATGAATAACGGAAAAAGTAAAAAAATGGTAATGGATGAGGCCGGAGTGATGAATAACGCGGTAACTTGTGCCACTGAAATAATGAATAGCACTTTCTTCTGTTCATGAATAACAAAAAACCCACAAAAATTTAGAAAGAGTGAATATTTCAAACAAAACAATAAATAACGGATAATTTAAAAATTAAACGACACTTACTGTAAATGGAAGTTTGATTGTAATTCTACCGATTAAGACTTGTGCTCATCTTCAAAGAGTTGAGTTAAAAAATCAATAATGTTCCCAATATGTGGGCGAAAACAATCAATTTGTTTCTTACAACAGTATTTAATCCATTTGTTGATGTGAGTGGTGTATTGCTTTTGGGTCCCATATCTCCAACAGGCCATGATAGTGTAGGCTGATTTTCCAGAAATCTCGAAACTTTCCAATAATCTGACAATTTGTATGCCACTAATTGGAGTTTGGTCAGAAGAGGATGAATCTTGTCCAGTTTGCCTGGTAGTTTCAGTAAATCTTTTGTTCTGGGTAATAGTAACGGTTGGCAAACTAACATGTCCATAGCTTTCATGACAACAATTGCATCTGCTGTGTCCATTGAAATTTTTTGCAAACACTGTCTAAAAGGCTAAAAGGTGGAAAACAATATATTAGTGGACCATGCCAGCTAATTGTAAATGCATCAATGTGATTTGCCCCTGGATCAGGTTTCCATGAGTAATAACATGATGTTTTATGTTATGACATGTCGCAAAAATATCAATGTTTGGCGGACCAAACCTATCAATTATCATTTTAAACACTTTAGAATCCAATTCCCATTCAGTGCGTTCATTAAAATGTCGGGACTGAAAATCAGCTACAATATTGTCTTTTCCTGGAATGTGGCTGTAAGCCAAGTGTTATTGTTGATATTCCAAAGCCAAATTGACTTAGCAAATTTATTTCATAGGTTGAGTGGGTACCTACCAACACCCAACACCCCCGCATTCCTTGTTATTTATATAGGACACCGCTGTAGTGTTATCACATTCAAATAGCACATACTGATTTTCCAGTTTGGTTGCAAAACATAGCAAACCATACTGAATACCTAATAGTTCTAGTGCATTTATGTTAGCTCCATTCTGTTGTATTTCTGATGGAAAAAATTGTCCTTGTGCTGTTAAATCTTCATATACCGCTCCCCAGCCTTGCAAGGAAGCATCAGTATTAAGGACTACATCAGGATTGTCACGCAAAGTCAATCCAAATGCTGCTTCAAGATTGTTTAACCACAATGTAATGTCACTTTTCATATCATCAGTGACATTCGTCATTGAATCATAATTGCCATGGGCTATTTTGAGTGCTTGGATTTTTACTAGCTCCAAGTTTCTATAATAAAGTGGGCCATATTGCACCCCTGGAAAACTTGAAACCATTTTCCCAATTACTTAGGCAATATTTCTAAATGTGCTTTTTTCAGATTTAATGGCTTCAGTAAGAAGCAGTTTTAACTTCTTTTTCTTTTCCGGTGTTAAAGATACAGTCATTTGAATTGAGTCCATATTAAATCCCAGCAACTTAACCTTCTGGCTGGGAGTACTCATAGTTTTCTGGGTGAACTAAAAACCCTGAACTGTTAAACATGCTTTTGCATTCACTAATACTGTTCAGTGCAACATTAAAATCATCACTCTGAAGGTAAGTATCATCAATACAACCTGACTGTACGCCCACATAGTCTTAGTTTGGCATAACAGGGTTTCATTAGTTTTGTGAATAACCTGGGTGCCGATGAGAGCCCATTCGGAAAACAAGTATATTGATAAAGTTTTCCTCTCCAATAAAACCTCACTGAGTATTTCCTATGCTCTTCAGCTATCGGAACTGTGTAGTAGGCATCTTTTAAGTCAATGGTTGCCACATAACATTAAGGAGTAACCAGTTTTATAATGGACCGTAGCGTATCCATTTTAAATTTTATTATAATCAACAAACTTATTCAAGTTTTTAAGATTCAAAATAATGCGGTAAGATCCATCAGGCTTCGGCCTGAGAAATACATTAGACATAAATCGCCCCCGGCAATCTTTTGTCTCTTCTAAAACTCCTTTTTTAAGCCGTTTAGTTATTTCTTGATTCATTATTTCAGTTTCCCCCGCACTGAACTGCATTGGGTGGGGAGTCGAATATTGCTTAGGAAATTCATTTTGTTTAAACGTTATATGGCACCCTTCAACCATATCTAAAATTGTTTTATCACTTGTAATCTGCTTCCAAGCAGAAAGAAATTGCTGGATTCTCCCAGCAACAAACATATTATTTACTTCAGAATTAGTACAGATTATTTCTTTCCTAATAGCTCCGTCGTTGTTGGCGTGCTCTTACCCTTCTGCTGATAGGATTAGCGGTAATAATTCGATCCTCCTAAAAAAGAGCCTTGTGTAAGGTGTAGAGCGACTTCTATTGTAGCCATATCCACTTCCTCTATAAGCACCCCCGGCTCCAGACCGATATTGCCCTCGTGCAAAGCTCTGACGAGTACCTCGTCGCCACATTTTTGAATCTAACAGTTTGTGGGTTACTTTATTGTCATCTCTGATGTCTTTGATTTGTTTTGTTACATTATTTCCAAACAACATATCTGTGATCAGAGTTTTTTGTGAATACAAGTGGCTGTAATCTTTTGCAATGTGAGGTTTCATGGCATCTTTACGCCTTTGAACCAATTCCCAGTTCGCAGCTCCTAAACATACCAGAGCATCTTCTGTAATTTTCCAAATATTATTCAACACATCTTGAGTTTGCTGCTCTTTTTCTCTAGAAGCTTGTAATATTATATTTGCTATCAAAGCAACACTGGTTGCCTTTTTGATCAGAGCATTTTGTACTCGCTACGTTTTTACATCAGAGGTTCTGTCCTCTGCTGAAATGCGGTCCCAAATGACCTGATTTACTTTTATTTGAAATGACCCTGCACAGTTTTCTGGACGATAAACTTTTTCCAAAATGTTTTTTTCAAAATCTTCTAGTTTTTTTCACATGAGCTTTGTTACGTTTGTTGCTAGGTTCTCGTTTATTTTAGGTCCAGTTTTGTCTTTGTTGCTTACCTTTTTCTCTAGGCTAGCCAGGAGATTCGAAACAGAGCAGTGGCGGATCTAGAAATTCTTGAAGGGGGGTGAATAAAACAAAGAATTTACCAGTGACTCAAAGAGAAGAAGGGTAGCAAGTACAAAGAATGTACCAGAAAATTGAAAAAAAGGGGGGTGAAAATTCACCCAATTCACCCCCCTGTATCCGCCCCTGTTATCCCAGAGGCTTTCGTGGTGTGTGTACATCTTCTACAAGACTTGACTTTTCATTGTAAAGAACCAAGTATTTGATACACGCGGTATTTTTCGTTAATTCGTCTTGAACAGTGGTATTTCCTATACAAATACAACCATACAAGTACCCTTATACCTAATATGGGCAAGTATTCCCCTCCCTGGGATATCACAAAAGATACGTATAAATTTAAGAAGACATTGCTTCAAAAATTTATGTCTTTTAGGATTCTAACAAAGTATTTTTTTAAATGTTTTTTACCTTCAATTCTGACGAGAATGGCATCGCTGACTTCCACGCCATAATTTTTGGCAAACACTTGAAACATTCCTGAGTCGGAAAAAGTGGCATTTCGTATTATTAATGTTCCATTGCTGTAGACGGTTAAGCGACCGTTTATCATGCTCTTGATTTTTACCGAATTCTTATACCACGTGACCTCTCCCCCTGTGGCATAACTTGGTATCGAGATGTCACTTCCTCTGCATCGTTTGACACTCACCGGAAGCGAGGTAATAAAGCGAGGAATTTCTATCACAAAATCAAACAACGTTAGTAATTTTGTGAGACCTTTACCTTAGTGGTGGATCAAATTGTTTTTGAGGAAGGGAAAAGGGGTCGAAATTCTAGCCCATGCAAAAATTTTTTTTTGCTCAGGCAAACAAGCAAGGTATTTTTTAACCGTAAAAAGGCAACATTATGGAATATGTTTTGAGCCCTCTAATTGCGGATTTTTTTCTCTCTGAATTGTTCACTGCACTTTTTTGTCTGTCGATTACCGAAGAAGTGGAAAATTTATTTTTCCAAATGAAAATCAAATGGTTCTTCCCTTAGAAGGAAATTGTCTTTTCTCTACATTCACTGATAAAACCGTTGAACAAAACAGTGTAAAATTTCCAAAATATGGGAGAAGAAGGTTATTGCTCTGTTTCTAAACTTGTTTGTTTAAAAGTCTTTTCTGCCACAAGATACACGTTACAAAACCATGTGTTCGCTCAACTAAAACTCTCTCTCTCTCAAACCGAGTGGGACTGATTACTACTACATTTCCTTTTCCGAGCTGAACTAATTATAACTGAGGGATACTAAAACAATGTTATAGATATAACTTTTCCATTTAAGCTCATTGTAAAAAATTGTTCAATGTTCTCCGTTTACTCTGAATGTTCCTCCTTTACAAATGCAAAAGAAACTTGAACAGATTAAATTAAATCATTCAGGACTGGACTCCTTCATTTTTTTAAATGTCAGATCCAGTCTCTGCGGTGGTTTTGACAGTCTACCTAATTGTGTTCGCACTTCCTCTGATGGCCCATTTGAAGTTTGCTGTAAGTTGATTGCTTTCTCCAGTCCTGAAGTTTCTCCTCGTGTGTTATGTTTGTCCGGGATACATTCTTTTGGGGTAATTTCGTCATCTTCCAATTTTGTTAGTAGTGGTCCTTTAGTTGGAATGAAGTCACGGCAGTTTCGACGAATACTGTCACAGTTTGTTTCAATTACATAAGATCTTGGTAACAATGACATTGTGACAACATTTCCTCTAATACCCAAGTCTCGCACATACACACGTTCACCTTGTTGGTGCTTGCTTGGTGATGCCAAGATGTCCCTCATGGATTTTCTCTAGAATCTTAGTGCTTAGCAATGAGGGGATTACTAGTCTTTCTCCTTTAAACAGATGACCATAGTTTACTGTCAACTTTTCCACGTGCTCCCCAGTAAGGATGAGTTATTTCTGAGCACCTGGTTCTTTCCGCTGGCCATTCACTTAAACAGTAGGTCATAACTTTCTGAAACACTGGGTCATTTCGTCTAGACGTGCATCAGTTGCTGGTATTGCATCGATAACGCTGTTCACATAACGTTGTGTCTCGTCCTCCAGTGTTATGTCTTCGCCGCTGTTTTCTCTCATAAGCGCTCGTGACAGAGCATCTGGTGTGTATAGTTCCTTTCCTGAGAAATGTACAATGTCATAGTTGAACGCCATGAGACGCATTCTGAAATGCTAAACTCTTGGACGTAAGTCACTAATGGCTTTACCACCTAGAAGTGAGGTTAGAGGTTTGTGATATGTCTCTAAACAAAAATGTTTTCCTATGATGAGATAACTAAATCTTTCACAAACCCATGTGAGAACTAGTAGTTCGTTTTCAATTTATACGTAACGCTGCTCTGTAGTTGTCATCGCATGCGATACGTAAGCTGCAGGTCGTCTAACTCCATTCTCTTGAACATGGGTAATGACCGCGCCCAGACCAAATGATGAAGCATCAGCTACAACAACTGTATCTTTGTTGGGGCCATAGAGTGCAAAAGTAGGGCTTGAACTTAGTGAGGTTTTAATTTCATGAAATGCTTGCTCTTGAGCAGCTCCCCAGCACCAATGACAGTAGATCTCTGATAGCCTTTGTGTTTTTTGAATTTACCATCTGATTTGCCATACCTCTCCTGACGCCACTTACATCAGGTGGTCGCTCCATATGCTTTATCACTGACACTTTTTCTGGACCTGGAAGGATTCCATCTCTGTTCAGGATATGACCAACAAACTTAATCTCTGATTTTGAGAATTCGCAATTCTCTTCGTTTAGTGTATTACCAGAGTCCTGTAATTTTGCCAACACTGTATGAAGTCTCCAATCATGCTCAGTCTGGTCAGAACCATAGACAAGGATATCATCCATTTGGCACACAACTCCATCTAAGCCCTCCAAAATTTCACTCATTCTCTTCTGATTGTGTTCAGGAGCGGATGAGATCCCAGAATCCTGAGTTAGCATCTAATTTACTAAATACCTTAGCACCTGCTAGTTGTGCTAGAGTTCTGTCGACAGTAATATATGTTTCTTTCTTTTTCACACTTTCGTTGAGTTTCGTTAGATCTACACAAATTCTAACTCTACCATTTGGATTTGGGACAACATTTATGCCTGAGCACCATTCTGTTGGTTCACTGATTGGCTTGATGACCCCTAGACCTTCCATCCGCTACAATTCATTACAAACTTTGGGAAGTAATGGTAGTGAAACTCTCCTTAAAGTTTTGAGGGAAAAAGGTTCTGCATTTGCTACCATTTGAATAGTATACACTCTTTTTTTTTATAAGAACCTTTTTTATAAGAACATCAGGCTGAAAATCGGCCAAAATTTAAGAACATGC
>JAOTRI020135309.1:0-21466 GCA_028564885.2 Zoanthus sanctaehelenae
GTTCTTGTTTTTCATTTTTGTTTTTCACAAAATGTTTCAAAGTTAAATCAACTGTCTGCCTTCTTTGTTCATGATTGCCAAAACTGATTCACGAATAAACTTGAAAACGTCGCCCGGGTCAAATGCGATCAATGATCTGCTCTACAAAATGCCAGTTAATGTCAGTGTTTGAAAATATTTTGAGCCTTTAAATAACAAACAGCAAACAGGCTAAGATATACGCAATGAGCGTTAAGTCACTCAAATATAGCTGGAAAACAATGCTGACAAAGTAACATCTTCAAACCTGGACGCCATTTTAGCTACGTAGAAACGGTTGCCATGGCAATTTTATAATTTCAAATGTGAAATTCTAAATTTTTAAAATGCTAAAATTTTGCGCCAAAATTAAGGAGTAATTTGTCACCCATGATATTAGAAGATTAATTACCCTTTAATATAAGGGAATTTACTTTGAATACACCTTGGCTGGAGTAAGGACCCTGGAAATATCCATATCAATAAAGTTTGAAGGTTTTTCGACCACATCTCTTCAAAACACACAATTTCTGCAGAATCTATTTCGATAGAATAAGGTTAATTAATCAGATTTCCGAACACAAAATATATTTTAAGTATTCTTCCCTCTTGATACAATTTCATAAAATATTTGCATGGCCACGTGGAGTTCAAAGTTAGGGGAAGTCCCTAACGAAATGTTTGAATAAATTTTACAATGACAACAACAAAGGTTTCACGTTAGGACCAATAGGTGTCTTTGAGAAACAATCGGATTTATCCAACCGTTGATAAAGAACAGCGCTTTTGTCACGTGGAGTTTGCAACAAAATTAGGGGAAACCCCCATGGCTTCAAAAACATCACTTTCAGAAACCTTTTTCATTCCGCACGGCATAAGTAGGTGTATTGGTAGACAAAATAATTTTGGCAACTAAACCCGAATCATATTAGTATTTTCGACTAAAACACAGCTAGGTAAGTCAGCCCTGAGAAACAATCAAATTATTTCGACCGTTGATAAAGAACAGTACTTTAGTCACGTGGAATTTGAATGCAAGAAATTAGGGGTAATCCCCATGGCTTTGAAAATTATCACTTTTTAAAAAAAACCTTTTACTTTGAGCACAGCCGGAAGTGTATCGGTAACCTGTAGGCTATGTATTGGCTGATTGTTAGTTAATAAAGACAAAGGCATTTTGATAAATCAAAGGTGTAAGCATTTTCTTCTTAAATGAAAGGGACGAAACCGAATGCAGTTTAGATATCGCGGCAGATGAAAAGTAACTATTTTGTTATTAATTTTCAGCAGTATTCTAGTTAGATCTGTTCAGATACCTACAACTGAAAACATTAAGACGAAAGCCGCTTCAAAGCTTAAACTAATTTGTGGCCCCTGCAAATTAAACAACAACTTTAGATACATGATCAATAAATTCAAGAAAAAAAAAACTATGCCCACGAGCAAGGGATACCCAAACAAAAGTTGGCAGTATTAAAAAGTACTAGCACGCCAGTTCTTGCTGTGTGTGAAGTTTCAGGTGACAATTTTCTATCAATTAGTATCATTTTTATAGGTAGATATCAATTTCCATTTACAAATAGCTTTTTTTTAAAAAAAATGTATACAACTTTCTTAATATTTTAGCAAATTTTTACAAAAGTATATTATTTTAGAGTTTAAAAAAGGAGCATTTTTTAGAATATCCACAACTTCGGTATGTGCGTCTCATTTATTAAAAAATCTCTTATTCATATTTTTATTCCTCTTTTTAGTGCCTACATATTCAACGTTTCTACTGCCATTCGGCAATGGACAATAAAACTGTACGAGTGTACTCCTTTTGTAGCAGACAGTATCTGAAAGCCAAGAAACGCCTTTTTCATGATCACATGCGTGTTAAAGCAAATGGAAAAAAAGGCAGCCAAAAAAGTACGCTTTAATTGATACTTTGTAACTAGTTATTTCTAACAGAAAGTGAGTGCTATTCTAGTGACCATACTTTTAGATTGTTGCCATTTTTAAAATATATTTGAATTTGAACCGCTGGTCGTGTGTATTGCATATTCGCTGCTAGTGACGTACAAAGATAAAACTATGTTCCGAATAAGGTATTTTTTCACACTTATGCACAGTATGTATTTTCCACTGGTTTAACGGGCCACAGATCACACAAATATCATGGTTTCCAGGACGATATCTAATCCATTATAAGATATTTCTTAGTTATGTGTAGTGTAGTGATTTTTAATTTACTTTTAAAATGTTTGTATATTTATAATAATAGGTCAAATAAAATTGTTGTTGTTGTTGTTTAGTCAATACTCATTGTCTTGTCAGGGCCACAGGCCTCCGTGACTTTTGAGTCGCCAAAGGAGAGGGAAATACATACAGCGCATGTGTGTGAAAATACCTAATAGGAGAGTAAAGGTCTTTGTCTAATTTAAATCTCATTTGTCTATGCTAATTGTAAATTCTTGATTCTTATTTACTCTTGTAATCGCATATTTAATTCAGTTTTCCTTGACAATGGCGAAAAGATGTCGCCGAAACGTCGGACTTTTATCGTTAGTTTTTACTTGTACATGTGTTTATCTAAATCACTGTTATGATTGTAATTTTATTCATTTATTTTTTGTAATTAATTTTTAATAACGTCGATGCTGAAAAGCCCTTATAGGCCGGTTTAATAAATGTATGTATGTATGTATGTATGTATGTATGTATGTATGTATGTAAGATGGTGTCCCTAATAATTACCCCTTTGGCTACTAAAATTTTTTTATTATTGTTGTTACAGTATTACTATTTTATTATTATTGTTATTATTATCATTATCATTATTGTTGTTATCATTATGACTCCTGAATTTATTATATTTGTATTTTTTCCAAGCACTTATAAAAGCATTTGACGGAACATTCTCTCCTGGTTTTGTCTGCTACTATTTGGTGTTTATTGACGAAAATCAGAACCATTACGCCTTGTACGTGAACAATGACAGAAAAGTCAGACTCAAGGTGAGGTAGTAAGCAATCACAAAACCAAGGTTAAATATTAACAAAGATTACCTAACATGTCAATCAATTGAAATAAAAAAACAAACACAGATTTTGTGTATCGCGCGCCATTTTAGACACACACAAAAAAACAAGTCTGTTCTTGAAAAACGGAATTCCATCAAAAAAGGCATGCTTTCTGAAAAACTATGAATGCATTTTTTATTCTCTTAAGGCCCATTGAAACGAATCAAACATGTCGGTCAAACACAATCTAACATGGTTGGGTGGTGTTGGGCGGTGTTTGATCAGTGTTGGATGCTGGAGTGTTCAAACAAATCCAACGCTATCCAACAATGTTGGATGTCGTTACCAGGTCCACAACTTTTTTAACAAGACTGCGTATTTTTGATTGCGCAAGCGCACATTTTGGACAATGTTTGATAAAAAGTTTGAACAAGTGAACAAAGTCAAACCTCAGCCAATTAACGTCGTCCAGCACTTTCCAGTAAATAAATAGATAAATTCTTCCTAGCCAGACGCTAATGTTTAATCGCTCGAAGGCTCAGATCTTGGCGTGAAAGTCGAATTTGCAGCATGTTTGATTGTGTTGTTCAAATAGATCAAACATGTTGCTTCCAACAATGTTTGATGATGTTTCACCAACATGTCTTTAGATGCCAAATATTTTGGTTTTAAAAGGTCTATCAAAGAATGGATTATCTTCAGAGGTGGTCGACTTCCACTTGTAATGACTCCGCTGACCGTTGTTTGCAGTTTTACGCTTATCACGCTTATCTTAAATGCCGGTTTTCATTTGACGTCAAGGCGGCCATGTTGGGTACTCTTAACAAAAGATAATTTCTTTTGGTTTGTACACCAACATGGCCGCTATGTCTATTGTCTTTTGCGTCTCATGGGATTGTGTGAAAACCAAGAACAGGGTTTAATGTTTTGTTTTGTACACCAACACGGCCGCTATGTCTATTGTCTTTTGTGTATTATGGGATTGTGTGAAAACCAAGAACAAGTTTAATGTTTTGTTTTGTTCACCAACATGGCTGCTACATGCGTTTATTGTCTTTTGTGTTTCATGGGATTGTGTGAAAACCAAGAATACGAGCCTCATTGTTCTTAATCTTTGGGTGTTTTCAGCCTCAAATTGTTCTTCATTCTGTTCTTATTTCTAGTAGCTCAAATTGAAGAACAAAACATAAAACAAACAATCAAGGCATTGTAAAACGGCGCGCCCCGCAGTTTATAGTAAATTTGAAGTATCGTGAGAGTTGTGTTTTATGTATAAACATATTTCTTAACCCTTTCGTGATGGCGAAAGCTAATTTCGATCCCTGAGGAACGGTGCACTTTCGGCTGCCGTATTTTTTATTGACGACCTAAATAAAAAATCTGGCACGTTGAAAGATAGATCTTAAAACGAGCTTTCCAACGAACCTAAACATGACCTAATTTGATTGAGCCCAAGTCGAGAAAATTGTTTTCAAAGTTGGCTTTTTAACAAAACGAAAAATCTTCAATTTTGACTTTGTCGTCGTCAGCAAGGAGTTAAATAATCCAGTTTTGTTAAATGTTGAAATACAAATTTAACTGCAAATAAAGTGTATTGAAAGAGAGTAGGACTTCCTCAACCGCAAATGGGGCTCCGTTTTAGTTTGTCTAACACTTGGGACCGGATACTGGGGCGCTTTCCTCGTCCCCTGTCATGTGATCTGCCCAGGTCACGTGATCATCAGCATTAGCTGACAAAGGTCATGATTATTGGTCGAAACTTACTACTCTGTTTCAATATACTTTATTTCCTGTAAAAGATTTAGTTGTGTTTTACATTGTGTTCCTAAGTTAATTTATGAGTTTTAGTGAAGTTCAAGGTATAACATTTTCATACTATTGGAGCCTTAGCGTAAGATTGTTCTTCTTCTTTTGTTGTACCGCCGTCTGGTTAGTCTAGTTGGTAAGGTGCCGGTCTATCGTGCGGGTTCGATTCCCGGCTGGACCAACACTCAGGGTCTTAAAATAATTGAGGAAAAAGTGCTGCCCTTGCTCTAACATTTGCAATTAAATGGTTAGACTTTCACGTCTTCTCGGATAAAGATGTTAAACCGTAGGCCCTCGGGGATTATATGTATTTGTGTAACGTAATGTGAAAGGTCCCCGTCCACCTTAGAGTGGTAAAGATGGTGTCCCCAATCAGTAGGCCTTTGGCCGGCTAGAAAGACTTGACACCTAAGAGTCTTTATTATTATCATTATCATTACCGTTACCGTTACCATTATTATTATTGTTATCTTTATCGTCATCGTTAAATTGTTTTTAATTTTCGGCCAATTTGAGCCTTGTTGTTTTTATAAGTTATATTAAAAGTTTTAAAAGATAAAGTTGTTCTTATAAATACAAAACAGCCTGTATTTCAATGTCGCAGATGGAATTCAGAACTTTATATTTCTGGCACCTCTCCAGACAAGACTTAACAAATCTTGTCGTAATCACGCTTCCCCTTTTTAAAACACAACATATTTACGTATATATAAAATAAAATTTACATTCAATTCGAAAAGAAAATTTTTCACCAAATAGAGATCTTACTTATGGATGCTAAAACATCAGGCATTCTATAGCCATTCTTTTTATGGAGTAACTAGAGATTATCGCTCTTTTGTCACATTTGTTGATAAGCTTCGATATCCCGACGAACGGCAACATTATGGCTGATCAATTCCATCACATGATGAACAACACCCCAAATTGAAATTCAAAACTGAGAGAAGAATAAAACCGCATTCAGCGGCTACTTTTTGTCACTGTTTGATTTCAAAGTCACTATTTCTTAAAAGGGTACAAGCGTTTTTGAAAAAAAAAGACAGCCGAAAGGCCATTTGCTGTAAGCCTCTCAATCGCAAACGTGTACATATTAAAGAAAGTTATTGTACACATTTAACATCTAGGAAACACGATCTTAAGCCAGATGAGACCCTTCATTGAAATGGCTATCCTGAAAATGATATCGAAGACAAAACATCTCCAGGAGCACCAAAAATGTCATCACTGCTCCAAAATAGAATGGTGCTTATCTAAAAATGCCATAAATATTCAAACGTTTTAAGCCATAAAACCATCACCATACTTCAAAAACAAGGAATACCTCTAGGCGCATCGATCACACTCTCTTATGCAAACCCTCTCTCCATCTCTTAACACCACGCGTACGAAACTCATCTATAGATGACCAAGAAAAATTGCCCCTTTGAAAATACTAAACTTTGTTTACTAAGAAACGCTCTCTGCAAGATAAAATGCAGTCACCAACTCTTCAATCATCGGAAGCACAACACTCATTATTCATGACCGAATTAAAGAACTTCTAAACAACGAAAATTATTCCGTAAATAACAAACCTCCATTTTAATCGAAAATTCCCAGTCATGCAACTTGTGATTTCAGGAAGCATTCTCTATAAGGCCTACTTTACAATCCCGTGCTGAATGCAGCGAGATGGCAAACTTTTCGTTTTAACATTGATTTTAACTTAGTTTTCACAACAGCATATTTTTTTTACTACCAATTACTTTCAATTAGCAGACACTTTCCCATGAGCTTTTTAAAAAGCTGATTCACTCCGTTTGTTCATTTTCAATTTTGTTTTATTTTGAGTATATACAATCAGTTCCCTTGAGGACACCCAGCTATTACGGACAAGAAATAGATGAAAACAGCTGTGGCTATAACGGACTCTCGCTATTACGGACATAAAGATACTTCGCCAGGTCCCGAACTAAAATTTTCATTGTCTTTCTCTCGTTATAACGAACACTTTCGACAAGTTTTTAAAAATTGGTACCACGTATAAATTTATGTATTTGGCAAAATAATAGTAAGCTAACCTTTACATCTATCAAAAGATGACCGGTTTTGTAAGTTACAAACTTTGAATGAGACTTTGAAGTCGGTTTTAACTCTATATGCCATGAGTAACTGTTGCAGTAAAGCTTAAACAACTTGTTTGATATTCAATATACGCCACTTAGGAGAACTGTTGCGTTTTCATGAATCAGTCAATAAACCAAGCTAAATTAAAGCGAGAATAAAGCAGCGTGGCTGTACTGAATCATAGAGGTTTCCTTTAAAAGTAAAATTAGGGGATTTTTTCCCGCACCTCGCTATTACGGACTCCCACTATTATGGACACAAACGTACGGTCCCGATGGTACCCGCAATATTGTGAGTTGACTGTATATTTCATCGTTTCATATTTTGTGTGTTTATTTTTAGAATGAAATATTAGCGGATATATCAGTTCTCTTTTTTTTGCTGATCATGCCGTAAATCGGCAAAAACGTGAATGATTTTATTGTGCTCGACGATTTTTTTGGTGTCTACGTCTGGACACGTGATGTTTGTGAGGAAGTCTCGCGGCGCGGGTAGCAGCGCAATGCCTGCAGTTTTTAAAAAATTTTATGACTGGTCTACTGCTGGCAAATACCTTGTTATGGTCCACCACAAGAACCCTGAAATTTCGAGACCGAGCATAGCGTCAAGGAGGGAAGAAAACGGGAGTACCAGGAGAAACACCCTCGGGGTCAGATAGAGATGGATAAATCTCCGCCCGCATACGGTCTCCGGGTCGTACAGGTGGGAAGCGCAAGTGATGACCATAACACAAACCTGACTCCCCGAACCGTAAAAATTCCCCGCACGCTAGGAGATTTTGTTAATCCAATTTGTCACGATTAACAAGTGTGCACTGCAAGTTCACCAGTGCATGGGTGGCGGGCTTAGAGCCTCCGTGGCGAATCTAGATGAGGCGGCTAACTACCCTTTCTCCCCCTCCCTCTTCATCCTTTCAGGAGGAAGAAAAAATAGCAAAATGAAATATATCCTCATATAGAAATGTGTCCAAAATGAAATAGAGGTGACTATCAAAAGTTATTGTTTATTCTAAACTGAAAGAAGATCAGTTGTGTTTAATGAAAAGTTACCACAGCTATTTTTGAGTGTATATTGCTCGGGTGAGGCGGGAGACGGGGGAGTGTGGGGGGAGGGGTACTCCCTACATTGTTACGACACTTTGACATGGATGCTCGTCGTTTTTAAGAGGTCAAAATTGGCAATTTGGTATTTTTAGGGGTTTACAGAGAAACATCATAGTAATTTTATTGAAACGGTATTTTTAGGGCCGAACGATTTTACGCTTTGGTATTTTTAGGGTATTTCTTTACATTTCTTATCTAGCTGACAATAAAATTTAAATTTCCTTTTTTTGTTGCTCTTAGAAACGTAAGATAGCCATTCAGTTTATGAATACAGCAAACTTTCCATTTAATCATTTAAGCATTTAATCTTAATACCTTGCTCTTTGAATTAAGATATTTACTTTCACTTTAGATTCAGCTTTCTAGCAGCCTAGATTCTAAAAATTCTGGATCCGCTCCTAAGCCTACTTCTCATACAATTGTCTTAGTCGTCCCAATTGTCGTAGTCGTCCCAATTGTCTTATATAGTCCCAATTGTCTTAGTCGTCCCAATTGTCTTAGTCGTCCCAATTGTCTTATATAGTCCCAATTGTCTTAGTCGTCCCAATTGTCTTAGTCGTCCCAATTGTCTTAGTCGTCCCAATTGTCCAGCTCGTTTAAAAATGTTCTTAGCCGAACAGGAAGATCTTATGAACCAATCAATTTTTTAGGGTACAACTGCGACGACAGAAACGATCACAGTTGTTAGGAAAGAATAAAGTTCTATCTGGACGTACGACTGATAAGACGAACGTGAAGTTTTTGAAGCAATTATATGTGAGTCATCGGGACGAATCAGTAATGTACAGCTCCAATAAAATTTTAAATTGACTGCCGAGGAATGGCAAGCCATTCAGCTATGGAAGAGGAGTAGCTGTACGATTTCCTCTGTAAAACGAAGTTTTGAGAGAATACAAAAGCAAATTTATCAGATTAAATAGTTGGTAAAAGAAAAAACTTGTAAAAAGTTTTATTAAATTGTCCCTGTCGTCCAGTCTGGGTGGTAAAATTGTGTGCCAACGAGGATCGAGCGACAAAGATTCTTTTACGTACCTATATAAAGTTCTTCTTTATCTCATACGCGTCCTCACTTTCAACTAACACATTCCTTACGTTCACGTTTTAAGTGCTTATTTAAACCTGAAGAAACCGTTCTTGTTGAATTCTACAGCCCCTTGGCTAGATTGGCTGAGGAGTCAATCAACAGTTTAAAACGGGGACGTAAGAAATGTGTAATTTGGAAGTGAGGAGGTAGGAGATAAAGAATTTGGAAGTGAGGAGGTAGGAGATAAAGAATTTGGAAGTGAGGAGGTAGGAGATAAAGACTTTGGAAGTGAGGAGGTAGGAAATAAAGAATTTGGAAATGAGGAGGTAGGAGATAAAGAAAAATTTTATAGCACGTGAAGAATCTCTGCTGCTCGATCTTCTTCGGCACACAATTTTACCACCCAGAGTCAACCAGTGGGCGACAGGGGGACAGTTACTTGTGAACCGATAACTGTCTCTGTTCTCCCGGTCGTTTCCCGATCGAGACGAATGGGACGACAGGTATGATTATGTGAGAACTAGGCTTAAGAAGAAAGTAAAAAGAAACAGAAGAAAACGGAAAGGAGGAAAAATGGGAAAATATAGGTAATAAGAAGAACAACGGTAAAAAGAGGAAATATCCGAAAGTACAGCGTAAAGCTAACGGAAAACGTGAATGATATCATTAGACGTTTTCATCTTTTTCAGAAATTATCATGAGGAATTCATTGTTTCATCGTTAAAAAAAATTGCAAAATTAACCAAAAAAGGGAAGACAACGCTTTAGCAGAGATAAACAAAATGTCAATTTGAGACAAAAACGAAGGAAAACTAAAATGGGAAGAAGACTCTGAAAACGACCAAATTTACAATAAACTCAAACTCATAAACTCAGGGGTTTTTTTCGTTTCTCCCATTTTATTGTTGTTTCTAGTTATTTCCGCTTTTTCCCCTTTTTACCCTGTTTCAGATGTTTTCGCATTTTTTCTACCTCCGCTTTTCCACTATTTTCGCTTTTCATCTTTCTCCGTTCCGTATTTCCTCAACCCATCGTCAGCCATGCGTAACGGACAAGAATAGATACTACGTTGTCTAGACCAAATGTAAACATTACGTTTATTATTATTTGTTCAAAGATTTATCAATGGTTTTATTGTAATGGCAAAACAAAATCACATAAAACTAAATACAATTCACATATAAATATTTTCAAGTGAATGCCTTTTACAATAGAAATGTTTTAAGACAGAAACTATAACAATATTCGAAAAAAATATCATTTTTTCTAAGGCTACGCACCTAATCAGCTAATGCATGCTTCAAATACATTTTTTAGGCCTTAGATATTTACTAAGTTATTAATAAAAAACTACAATATAATTTATGTTTTTCACGATATGCAGTTTGCCTCCAAGCCACAGTTCGCTATCATTTCCTATGTTTATTTCTTTAATTTATGAAGGGAGTAAAAGTTTTAAAAAGCTTTGAATTTAATTAGCATCGAAGTTTCTTTAGGTCTGGTGGTCTGTCACGGTTGATCCAAGCTCAGTATGTGTGGTAAAATTAGTAAAGACATTTTCAAAATCTTTGTATAGTCATGAGACTTTGTATGAGAAATTCTCAATTTTGCCCTCAATGCATGGTAAAGGATCAATCAAATTGTACCGTAATTTGGAAATAAACTTACCTTGAAGCTTGAAAGTTGTTTGATGTTATTTTGTTTTTCCTGCGTGTGAATTTTAGGTTCTTGTATACGAGTGGTTCCAGTTAGGTCGCTTCTATAATATTTTGAAAAGTTGGAGATATCGAACGGTCAACTGTCAAACACTCCAAAAACCTTTTACTTACCTTTCGAAACCCTAATTTTCCCATAAACAGAAAGCAGAATAATTTTTTTTGATCGAAGTTAAGATGGTTAGATCATCATGCAAAAATATCCTAAATTTTGAAACTTTTTCCGTTCCATCGATGTAAAAGGGAAGCCTCAAACCCATCATTATTTGGCCATGGGACTGAATGAATAAGAGGTCCGAATACACGAAGAGCGGTGCTTCAGTCATTTTGCTCGGTAAATACTAACCTAAATTACCACTTTCAGCAAACTTTTCGCACTTTTTTCTGCCTCATCTTGAGCTTGTACTTAAATTAATTGTTCTTAGTTTTCGGCCGATTCGAGCCTCATTTAATTGTGCATAAGAGAAGTTTTAATCCCTGAGTCAATAGTTTCAATAGGCAGCAACGCTCCTGGAAATAAAGTAGCCCCTTTTTAAAACATTGCTTGCATAATTCTTGAAGGTAATTTTACATAATCAGAGCTATATGATTTTTTTAGAAAAGAAAACTCTTTTGATTACATTTTTAAAACATTTTATAATCTATTAAAATAAATCCAATGATTACACATCAATACATAAAAAATTCCATTTTTGTACCGCATTTAAAGTTGAAATTGAAATATCTGAGCAATTTCAGTTCAAGTAAAACAGAAAATACTCAGCTTTACTAAAACTAAAAGCTCGTATGCAAAAATATTAATGAAATTAAGTCTCTTGTTCAAGCTGGAAGTCTTTCTGCTCAGCTTATAGCTGACTTCGACGTTTTAAGCGAGCAATACATTTTGTTAGGCTTCGATAACAGTCAATAAATTCCTTCGTGTTTTTGATTTTGTTTTTAAAAGACTCCCTCGATAAATTTAGTTAGAAAGGTGGCGCTCAATTAATGACACGTGATCTAATCTGTCCAATCACATACGGAAAATCCTAGCGTAGCTAGCGACAAAAGGACGCATGCTCTTGTAGCATTGTGTTTATGCGCGTGCTTTGGGCGTTCCATGAAGGTGTGATCGCTGGTTTTTCTAGCTGGATTTGCCTTTGATTTTGAGGACGCATAAATATTTTCTCTCAATATGTCAGGAACACCGACTGGTAAAAGTGGCAGGCAATTGACCGAACTCAAATCTCGGCGTTTCAGTGCCCCTTCGCGTGCTCGCGGAGTGCGAAGACCCGAAGAAATCAGTCGAGATGTTCGAGGCCTTAAACTCAGGCAACGCGTCTCTCTTATCCTTAATGACAAAACCGTTCGAGACGAGCTTGAAGATATCGTCTCCAGCTATTACCAGAATGGCCCTCGACCGGCAAATGAGGGTTACAGAACATACCAGGACTTCCTTATCCCTTCTTTCCATGGAGGTCAAATGCCTACTGCAGTTTATCCCATTGCAGACATTCGTGGTACAGGCACTCTGAACTATTCCAAGCAAGAAAGATCTTTGCGATGCAAACTTGCCTCCGTGTACCGCCTTATACACCACTTTGGCTGGAATCGAAGCATGTACGAGCATTCTTCGGTAAGTATAATTCTGCGATTTGTTAAAATATCATTGAAAACAGTTTAATCTGTTTTCTTGCGCATTCCGTATTTTGATGAACTTGTATCAGACGTGTCATAAAAATATTAACGAAATGAACCCTGTTGGGTTTGTCTGGATTATAATGCAGTTTGCAAGGGACTTTAATTTCGAAATTTATTATATGATGTTTTTAGAAACTTTAAAATTGAGGTGTTTTAAAAGAAACCTTTGTGTTTCTTGGGTATGTATACATTTCATGCAGATTTGAATTTGTTGATTTCAATCACGGATTGAAAGGTGTAATGGTCTTTGAACTCAATTTTCAGCGCCGATATTATCTTCATTATAGGCTCGTAGCTCATCAGAAGAAGGGAGTTTTTTGATCAACCCATTTGGTTTGCTTTACAACGAAATAAGCGCCAGTAGCCTTATAAAAGTGGATCACGATGGAAACATTAAAGATGGCGGTTCAACCAACCTTGGAGTGAGCAATGCTGGGGTCATTCAACACTCGGCCGTGTATGAAGCTCGCAAAGATATCAAAGCTGTGATTCACACACATTCTCCAACCGTTGCTGCGGTATGTTTTTAAAAGGCTAAGTTTATCTATCATTGCTTTATATTTCGATATCTGCACCTTCTTGTTTTCATTTTTTTGCACGGTTTATGTTTGCAAACTTTTTTGTGTTCGTGGATAAAAGTCGTGGTATAATTATCCTTCAGTCTGCTCAGACTAAGTCTATATTTTCGTCTCTAAAGCAAGTTACTGAGTTTTTTTTCACGTCGCGTGACTTTTTACATTTAGTTTGCAGGAGGTAGGTCAAACAAAGTTTAGTAAAATCGATTTGTTTTGAAAATTGTAACGGGTAAACTTTTTGCAATGTGTACCGTACCTTCACATACTTGTACTTATTTTATTTTCAATTTCGTATATGCGAGGTGTTGAGAAATAAATCTATCAAGCAACAAATTTTTGCGAACCATTTATACCTTGATTTTTATATAATTTGTCAGCAACATGTAGAATTTTGGAGATTAATATGTTCTTGTGACCTTTTAGTTTTAAAAAATGATGTGTGTTAAGGTTTCGTAGACATGGCAAGGTTTTCGATTCTTTTAAAACATTAATGTTTGCTAGAATGTGGCTGTTATTAATTTTGGACCATTACCATAATTTTGAAATAATAAAGCTCTTTGCGTTATAACCGAGTTCAAAGTCATAAGGACATTTTCGTTTAATCCTTGTTCGGGAAGCTATTTATAACCGTAATAACATACCATTGAATTTTGAAACTTGAGTGGTATGTTTTCTGAAAAGTGAGAAGTAAAAAGTTTCTAGAGAATATGTTTATATTTACCACCTGCTTTTCCATTTAGACATAATTTGAATAAATTTGCTATTCAGATTATCTTTCGTTTTCAAGATCAGCCACGTACGTTCACACTTTCTATTGATTTACTGAATAAATAGTAATGTTCCAATAGAGAGTAAGCAGTATTTAGTGGCAGTAACAATATCGAGAATATTCCAGAATTTTCTTTATATTTTTCACCTTTTTGAAAAAAAACAATGGTTTATTCAAACACATATTTTTTTATGTTTATACATGGTAAAAGTTGTTTTTATTTTTATGCCATTAGGATGGGAGTCTCTCTGAGAATTGGCTAAATAACAATTTAAACATGTTTGATATCTTTATAATACTTGAAACGCTGCCAGATATCTTATATCACGAGCAGTTGATCATTTCAGTGATATCTTTGTGTCACTCTTGTTTTCCCATGTCAAATACAGTAATATTTTTTTTATTGTTTAAATATGAAAGAACAACCAGTTTTGAAAAATTTAGATAAGTAAATCGTCATAATTTATTGTCACCAGTGTGTTTCTGTCATCTAATGTGGTGTATTTTCAAAACTTATAGTTTAAGTTTCTAAAGTAGTTTAAGAGCTTTGTAATTTTTTTATTGACAATTCCTTAAGAAAATTTTAAGATTAGAATGTGTGCACCTGTCATACTTCTTTTCTTGTTGAATTATAGCAATCTTTTCAATAACCAGAGTATTTAAATGTAACTTTAGTGTCAATTTGTCAGCATTTATTATTTCAAATAACAAGCAAACAATTTTTTCGTCTTTAGATGCTTTGCTTAGTAACAATCAACATTAATATCTTTCTTGGTTAATAAATTGTTGGCTAAAATTCCCTTAAAGTTAACATTTTAAGTCAGCAAATGGAATATAGTCATTTTTCATATATATTAATTACTTTACAAGTGTAAATTGACTTTGATGAAATAACTACTCTTTGTAAATATTTTTTATAGAATAATTTTTACACATTTTAGATTAACTTTGAAACCATTTGTAGAATGTATAGTAAACTACAATACATTATTTATTTATCTTTAGATGATTAAGTGTAGGGCAAACTGTTTTAGTGCTTTTTTATATAAATTTTCTCAAAATAGAAACATATCATCTTTGTCTTCGATTATGATAATACATATTAAGGATTAAAGATTACTCTCAAGAAATGATGTGATGTATGTTAGTTGTCAATTAGCCATTTTGGTGTTAATAATTTATTATTTAATATACAACAAAAGGGAACAAATTGAAATAGATTGTTGTCATAACATCAGAAACTAAAGAGTACTGTGCAAAAACAATTTAAGTGTTTTTGATGAATTCTCAATTCTCACTAGATGATCCCTATTGTTTATTCCTAACTTTTAGGAGAATTTAACATTTTATTAAAAGTCACTGTGTTTGTGCTAGATAAAAATGATATTAATGAATTTTGATCAAAATCTCATTTCTCCTTATATTATCCTTATTTTCTCTCCATAAAATTTTGGGAGAATTTCATTTGAAAACACCTAAGTATGTTTTCTAGTACTAGACCCTTCAACTAGCACAAAGCTCAACATAGAATAGCCTTGAGAAATTATTGCGTTCGATGAAGGAGAATGCATCCAAATCTGGTGTGTTTTTGGGATGTCCTGCAGGATTCGGAAATTAAATCCGAAACGTTTTGAGCTTTTGACCAACATCTTGGGATGACACATTCGACCTCCATTTCATGTGACTAGACTAAATCTACTGCGAAACGCATTTCACTAATCTATGATTATTGCTAGTTTATTATAATCACATAAATTAAGAAATGTGATTGAGGTTTTCATCTACAAAATTGTAGATTGAATACTTATGTAATTAATGGTAAATGGTATGACTAGTAAGTATTTCATTCTTTCTATTTAGGTCATTTTATTTACTAGACTTTTTTTCATCTGAACATTTTGGTGTAGTAGAAATATTTAATATGAAGTTGAATATGTCAAGAATTTCAAAGCTCACATTCGTACTAACGCTTTTAATTTTATAACCTATGTCATACCATACAGCCTGTTTACTGCTGAAAATCTTATTAGCAACAATGGTCTCAAAATAAGAAAATCTCTTTTGAAAAATTAAGAGTTTATTTTTTTGTTTCTATATATATATTTTCTCGTTGTGATTGGTCTAATTTTTTTTGAAAAAAATACAGATTTCATCTGCTGTTCTAAAACATTCAATCAAAAATAGGTTAGTTTTAGCAGTGAGTTCTTTGTTAACGTCAAAATGTTGGTGAGCTTTTTAGAATTTATTGTACTAATATGAAAAAAATATAAAATATCAGTCTATAAACTGTAAATTTGCTATAAGATTGGTGAAAAGTTTTGTAAATCTAATTTTTTTTCTTACTTAAAAATGCCAATAAAACTGAGTGTACACTAGGTGAGAAACTATTCAGTTCACTTGTTTATGCTGTTGCACTTTCATATTTCTTTACAGATAACTTAATGTTAAAATGTCTTTTTCAGTTCATGAATTTAATCCTTTGATTCATCTTAAGGTCTCTATGATGAAGTGTGGACTTCTTCCATTATCGACAGAATCATGCCTGGTGAGTTTTTACCTTCAATTGTATAATTATTTTCTTAAAATTACAAGATAATGACCTGTAATCAAGGTATGAATTCACTATTACCTCTTTCTGTCATCTTCCTTTTGGGCAAACCTGGGTCACTGGTGCAGTTGCTAAGATCTCTGCTTTCCATCCTCGTGGTCCCCAGCTTGATCTATTCTCTTGGCCAATATTCGAATATTTGTGTGACCTTCTTTTCCACCTAAGGATATGCTGGAAGCTTAGAACCTGCAATGGATTAGTGTCCTGTCCAGGGGTAGTCAAAAGCTCTCATCCGCTTAGCACTACAAAATCTCAAGATAAGCACTGGCCCCGTGAACTCGTAAAAGGATTTTGTATTTCGTCTTTCCTGCTTAATTTTGAAAACTGTGGAATTGTGTCTGAGATATTGGCTGGAGACATTATTCAATGCATCCCATCCATGGTGAAAAAATTGATCATACAGAAAAACTTTGAATAAAAAGGTATCTTGATCAGTCACTAATTTGCATGTGGCTGAAAGGTGTCTTCTCATCCCCCTGCTTCAAAGGAAACCACTAATAAGTGAAACCTTAAACTAGAGTGTTGCACTGCCGCAATAACTGCCTGGGGAGATCTCAAAGACAAATCTGGAGTAATAAATTGACAGTTCTTAGTCTGCACAGAAGTAATCTTGAGTTTGGAGTTCTAGAACATCGTTTGGCAATAAACTTGTATAATATTCTCAGGTGCAGCAAAACTATTGTAATTTATAGACGGTATTTTTGCTTGGCAAATGATATGGTTTTGATATAAAAAGAACACATTTTTAGAAGTTAAGACATATATGTTAATTTAGTTATGTGTATGAAGTTCAAGTATGTTTTTTTCAGATGGGAGAGGTTACATATCATGATTTTCAAGGTGTCACAGTTGATAAGGCAGAGAAGGAGTCTTTAGCTAAGGACCTTGGCGAGAAGAGCTTTGTAAGTTCTTGGTTAAGTTCTAGAATGTAATCATAACTTATCCATGAAATACTTTTGGAAGCTGTGCCAGCAATAAGTTGAAAGGAAAATGTTTTTTTTATCATCTATAATTTAACATATTGGATAATTGATGCTAAGAAAGTTTTGTACACTGACATTTAATTGAAGACTGAACTTTGCCAGAGTAACAAAGTATAGATAACAATGAATGGTTTATATGGAAAGCTTTGTTATAATGTATTGTGTTGATTGAAATTGAGGACAAACAATGTATTTATAATGAAATAAAGGTAAAATGTTAAACAAGTATAACTAACTACTATTTACTAGCAAAGTGCCAATGAGCAAATTTACTTTTAGTAAGTTTCAAAAAATAACCTCTTGAAATTTTTTCTGTATACTTGCATCTTGTACAATACTGAGTTACATGGATCAATGTTCTGCCATCTTTCAAGCCTTTGCATTGTTACTTAGCTGGCTTGTTGGTAATTGTACAAATTCGATGGTAAGAGATCTTTCTAAAGTATCAAGTGAAATGGATGTGAATTTAACAAGTTCTAAATTAATCAATTCCCATGTAAACCTTTCTTTGTCGTTCTAGTAAAGTTTAGTTTTTTCTAACTTGCCATTTAGGCCAGACCAAGTTAATTTGTTGGCATTGATCTGAACAAACGTCATTGTTTCCAAATGCAAAAAAAGATAAAATAAACTATTTATGTCTGCCCATGGAGGAAACATAAACAAAAAATGTCAAAACAACTTAAGTTTGTTTTTTTACAGTGACAATAAACTTTAAGATATTTTGACAAATGTAATTATAATGCGTTCGGTGTGTAGATATATTTAAGATATTTTGACTATTTTGGCTAAAAAAGGAAAAGTTCTTGTTATTTTATCACTTGCCCATTAAAATTAAACTAGTATTTTCAATTTTTAGTATCTTGAAGTTTCAGTGTGTTAACACATGTGCTAAAGATCTGATTGAAGCAAATTACATAATATATTATATAGTTATTTTTGATATTTTCATTTTTTTTCTGATCAACTGATGCAAAGATTTTTTTAAAAAAGTTCTAGGCCCGTCTAATCAGTTTTAAAGAATCATTTAAGAAATGTTGTGATAGAATATATGTTTGTTGTTTTCCCAGTTAAAAACTTTCAAAAGAGTTAACTTAACAATTAACTTAAATTTATGTTCTTACAGGTAATGGTGCTTAGAAATCATGGAGTGTTATGCTGTGGTGAAACTGTGGAAGCAGCTTTCTGGAGAGCACACTTGTTGGAAAGAGCTTGCGAGTTTCAGGTATGATGGTTCATCAAGAGGCATCAACATCCTACACTTTGCTGCATTGCCTGTTGGAATTTATGGCCAACATTTTACCCTACTTTTGCAAATAACATATTTGTGATCATTGCACCACAAAATCCCTTAACATACAGAAGGGAGCACCTCAATTACTTGTTGACAAACTGACACTAGTGGTAGTGTGTGTAGTTATTTTTATTTTTGTTTTTGTTCATGTTTTATAGGTTAAAGCAATGTCTGCAGGAATTGACAATATAATCAAACTTGATGAGGATGTTATTCAGCAAGTCCAGGAAACCGGAGCTGCAAACCAAATTGGAAGAGGCCCTAGCATGAAGGATTATGAACTAGATTTTGAAGCATGGATGCGAATGCTTGATGCAATGGTATTTTATATATAATTTCCATTTTATATCAGTTTTGTTTCTAATAAACTCATCATTAAAATGAGTATAATTCTAGTTGGGAACTGATAGATAAACATTTTAGTGCTTTATAAAGGCTTTTAGACAGTAGTATCTTTGGTTGAGATATCACATTTCAGGTTGGAGTCTTGCTCTTCATTTTCTTACATTGTTTAACGTCTGTGTTTTCCCATCTGGGGTAGGTTTGAGTGGGTGTTGACTCCATTCTTTATCCATTATTTAATCCTGTGCCATATGCTCTTCTTCTCCCAACAAGTTCATATCAGTGTTTTCACTAGCATTTTTGGAAAGCCAGGAGTATTCTGACTGCATGAAGGAAGAACAAATCCAAGGGTACTTGTAAATATATATGTTAACTGTATCACTCGGTAAAACCAATACCCTCAGCAAATGTTTCATCAATATTTGCTCTTTCAGGGCTTGACATAGCAACCTTTAGGGTTGCCAGTGCAACTTGATTTCGTCGGCTGACAACTAACTTTTCTTTTGTGGTTGCCAGACTGGATTCCACGATTTCAAGTTAGTATTAGATGCTGGCGACCAAATCTAAAAATTTAGAAGCCAGCTGGCTCCAAGTTTTTCTTCTAAACTCGAGCCCTGTCACTTTGATTTTTATGAAACAATTGCTGCTAGTTAAATGAATAGCCTTGTATTTGAAAGACAGGGTAATCTTCAGATGTCCCAAGCAGTGAACATGCTGTGCATAAGATCAGCAGTCAGTTATAGTCCATTTTGTTTTGAAAGTTAATTCAAGGATGTCACTAACATTTCAGTAAACATGATAGTGTACTTGCAATCCACGGTGCAAATACACAATTTGTTTTTTAAACCACTCTTCAAGTATGTTAACTCTGTCATCAATTTACTCTTCTTTCTTTACTGTAACAGTACAAAGACATAACAAAATGGAACAGTATTGTCACAATGACAAAATAGTGTACTCGCAGCACTCACTTTCCAAGAACTAACTAGTTATATTTTACTTCTCTTTAGGGCTACAAAACAGGTTACAACTACAGAAATCCAGAAGTTTTTGTTAGTGAGAAACGAGATCAGCCAGAAGTGACATCTCCAGCTACCACAACATCTTTACGACAAAATATGTTCAATACTCCTGACCGTCATCCAATAAGAAGAGCTCATTCAACTGGGCGAGCTAATACATATAGGAATAGAGTGAAATGGCTCAACACACCAGGTATTATGTAGTTCAAAACCTAGGGTACATCCATTATTGACTAAAGGCGTGTTCACAGTAGAGACGCAAATGGAAGCGCAGATGCAAGCACAAGGACATTCACACTAGCGACACAAGTGATGCAAGCTACGCAGTCATTTGTGTCTGCGTTTGCATCATCCCCATTCACACTTGGAAATTTAATTGTGAAGCAAAAGCAAACGCAAGCACAAGGTGTGTACAAGAAAAAGAAAATTTCCTTTTTCTTGCATCTGCGTCAAGTTACATTCACACTTGTTATTATTGCTCTTGCATCTGTGTCGCTAGTGTGAACACGGCTTAAAATTCTGATTAGACAATTTAAAGTTTAATTTCATGGTTCTACATGTTTATTATGAAGCTTGTCTTGATACTCACTTGAAATCATCTTGTTATTTACATTATTTCATGATTTTTTGATTTCATTAAAGTTTATGTTAATGCTTTGGGCATACCTTATTCTGTAATCTCACACAACTCACATTTAAATTTAAGGTGAATACCAACTATTAAAAGATATGTAATGGTTACCTCAAGCAATTAGGATGGGGACATGAGCGACGACGGTTCCATGAAATCACCTTTATGGTTTACTTTTTTTGTGCAGGTTACTAATCCGTTGACTCCTTAAAGGGCCTAAACCGCCCGTACGATATGGTACTGAGTGAAAGAATTCAATCTTTGTTAAACAAGAAAACCTTGTTTCGACTTTAGTTTTAAAGCAAACATTAGTAGTTTCGTTAAAGTAAGTATAAACTGTCATTTCTGTTGAAAGTCATTAGTTAAAGTGCAAAAGTTGAAAAAAAATACCGTTTTGCATTCGTTTTTGGAATGGGAAAATCAACGATGTTTGGATGAATTTTTTGATGAAATTTTTATTCCCAGCAAACAAAACAGCTTTCACAACAAAATTTAGACCTAGTGCTGAGATTAGTGAAGTTTTTTTAGCAGTTTTTCAGTTTACGGATCGAGCTACAGCCGTTTGTTTGTGCCAATCGTGCCCCAAGGTGTTTACTACCATTTGCACAACCCAATTTCACTCTGGGAAACACGAAAATTATGACAAGGACAGGTCAGCATTTCCTGCAGTAATTATTTTTTTATTAAGTGTAGAGCCTCCAAGGAATTCTACCAAAATTTTATGCCTGTAGTGTTCTTCAGTCGTCAAAACTTCCAAAAAATGCATTGGCAGCTCAGTGAATTTGCCT